>CACKRE030003009.1:87452-111399 GCA_902602495.3 Ectocarpus sp. CCAP 1310/34
CATGTTGTGCATGCCTTAGCGGTTAGACCATTGACCACACGCGTCCTCGAAAGGACGTGTTGGAGAGGGCAGGGGGGAAAGAAAGGCCGGGAAGAGAATACGCTCCTAATCCCGCGTGAAAGTGCAACAATGCAATCAAGTCGAATAGTCTTACACCAACAGCCTGTTGAGGAGTCAAGAATTTACAAGTCGGTAGGTGGTGCGATAGCGATAGGCTAGAATAAACAAGAATGGAGAACGAAAAACGTTGATGCCATGTCTTGCTACTTTGGGTGCGGTAACTACATGTAGCTCCCGTTATCACAACGCATCTCATTGTTTGTGGCATTGGCCTGCTCACGTTTGCAAGTGACACGTTGGCAAGATGTACGTGCAGTGTTGTTTCGAGACCACCTGGGCCCCTACCCAAATAGCGTATGCATACATAGGCACGTACGTAGAAGGGTGGATTTCGCCCTTAATCCCACAGGCCATCGCGCGAAACCTTGACCACTGCAAGGGATATGCCTGCCGCGCCAGCACCCGTGCTCGAGGGCGTTTTAAGCCGGGGGGGTATCCTACTTGTATTATACGAGAGTCGAGATTTCCTGCTGTGCCACTGCTGTTTGTTTCCCTTAGAATTACATCGTAGATTGCAGATGACGCCCGCACTTGAGAACCTCTAGTTTCGTCCGAGGCTGGAGTTCTTGATTTGCTGATCATCCTCTTGTGGGCTACAAATGGCCGCCATATAGGTTTTAGTGTGGGGTTCTCAACCGAGCTCACAAATGGTGCTCAAGTTCTTAGCTTGTGTTTTTTTGCGAATCTCAATTTCTTAACTGCTAAGTTCTTAAGTGCGGGCGCTATCTGTAGTCCGAGTAGTTTCCTTCTTCTGTGCAACTGCTGTTTTTGTCCGTTGATCAATCCTATTAGTCTAATCTTTTCCCTCGTTACGTTTCGTACCTGCCTGCTGCTGCTGTGTGCTCGAGGAAGGGCTTCAGAAACGCTGTCACTGCAGGAATTTGCACGGACTCCTCACTCGTACACCAGCCCGATGCTACAAGCCAGTTAGTTACAAGGACCGACGACCAAAGGACACACTGCCCGTACAACTGTAATCAACAAGTCTGAGGAGGAGCTATTTATATATTAATAGCTGCAAGTGCACCAACACCAACATTTCTCTTTCATCGCCGCGGGCGGGCGCTTCCGACGCCCCTTCGTGGACTTGACTGCTGGTGGTGAGAAGGACAAACAAACGTCTTTGATGTGGTGCGCTGCTGTCCCCACGTCGTGTTGGGCCTCATTTAAGCACTGCGTGAGTCAGGAGGAGGCACGCGCCCGCCGGCTTGTATATACGCGGGGGCACACGACACCCCGGATAAATCATAGTGTCTGTACCGCGTTCGACCAGCATACCTCCGCCCAGCTCTATGACACACACCAACCCTCACTCACGACTCTGGCAGCAACCTTCGTCTTGAATAGTTTCGTATTGATAGGGCACGCTCTCCCATCCCGTGGTCGGCGAAACACCTACATACATAATAACAAGAACATGGGGGAGTTTCACCGATCTTAAGCATATATGGATACCTCCTCTGATCTTTAAAGGGTCACACACCTGCTCTTCCCCGATGATAGGCTCCCCTTCTTGCATCCTACAATAGGCCACCCTCGAACCGTCGTCGCCCATCCGAACAACCACCCAGGCCCAGTCCCTTCTCTCTTCTCGCTGTCCCTGTTCACAATCACCCGGACGGCTTTCCGCAGGGACCACCGAAGGCCCAACGCGATAGCAGTGGACGGCGCGGCGGACGCTGGCGCTGGGTGTCGTGATGCAAGAATGCCACCCCCATCGTTCTCCCCAATCTGCGAAGCCCCACGAGGTGCTGCTCACTGCATCTTCCACACTACACCTCTACGCGCTACGTGTGTACCCAACGTGCATAGCGGTAGACCTAACACCGACTAGAGGTGGGGTTTGGCTGGTGCATTTGGAAAGTTCAAGCGTTTTTGCCTGAGTCACGTGCAGACACACTCGCCTGCACAGATTCCACATCCAGTGTAGAGACGCTGAGGTCCACGCGCAACGTTATGACGGAAGTCGTGTGCCCTGGCAAGCGATTAGGGAGAACAAGCGAGTATCGCGCGGGTCCAGGGACCTATGTGCGAGGGACATATATCTATGCCAGCGTTGTCGGACCGAAGTTGGAGCAGGCGGCGGCAGATGAGGACGGCAAACCATACCTAATTGTGAGTGCGGTGGAATAGACTAAGCATATTTGCAGTCCGAAAGGTACGGTACGGCGGTTGCCTCCATTGTCAGCACTGCGGTTGGTATCAGCCATGCGCTGCGGTAGGAACTGCTCCTGACTGGTGTTATTAGCGGGCCTGTCTGCCTAGTACGGTTTGCTTGCAGCCAGTGGCATTCGCGGGAGGTACGATGGTGTTTACTTTGGATACAAGATGCTCTCCAAAACGTTTGGACATGAACAGAATCAACGCATGCGTGTGATGGTCGTGGTGTGGTATGCGAGGTGACCTAATTCTGCGAAACTCGCTCAGACCGTCCATGGTGTATGCATATGGAGATGTGTGGCCAAGCGAAAACTGGAAGAGACACTCCTGAGAGCCGGTTGAAACGTCAATTTTTCCAGAAGCGCACAGGACTCGCGCTCATCCCCGCGTCGACTTCCTCCGCGGTTGTTTTTGTTGTGCGGAATCACTCGAGCGGGCGGAAAATACATGTAAAGCACTATGCACATGTTGTGTATGTTGTCTTCACATCAAAAATACCGTTCCGGTCTCCACTCACCTTGTAGTGTCTGTACTGGTCCAACTGATGCGGACGCCTTCCGTGATCACAAGCCAAGTGCCCCCCATAGGAGTCCCATAAGGGGGGGAGTACACCTTTCTAAACATAAAGAAATAAAAATGGACACCAGAAAGTTTCTCCAAGTTGCGATTTTTTACCCAACCGACAAACGATCAACAGTAAGGAAAAACTATAATCGGGATAAAGACGATCGACGACCTCGGTCAAAGGGATGAAAGAACGAAAGGCAAAGAGAGAAAGAAGCAAAGAGAAAAAGAAGAAAAACTGAGAGAGAGAAAGACAACGAAACAAAAACGGCAGATAGGCAGGTCCCCTCCAACGCTCCAGTCTACCGGAACAACAACGAAATAGGCAACTATTATACTAACGCGACACCAAACAGATACATGCCGACTTCCGACGACACAACATAACGTCGGGGGCACTGCGAGGGGGGGGGGGTTAGCGACACGACGGGAAAAATATGGTAGTTTCAAAATGTCCCATGAACCTGACGTCTTTTTCCTTGTGGGGCTTTGCGTTCTCAGGTGTCCCAGCCAAAGCGGGCCAGAGCAGCCGACCAAGTGATTCAAGTGGGCGATACTGTGATGGGGAGGGTGACCCGCATCAGCACGAGGCAGGCGTGGGTGGAGATTATCTGCGTGGGAGAGACGGTGTTGCGAGAGCCCCACCGAGGCATCGTCCGAAAAGAGGTGCGCTCAACCATGTACGGCTGGCACGAGTAGGCTTAGTCGTATTGGCCGTGTTGACCCTACACCTCAAAAATGGTGTATCGATCGCTCTTTCGTAAGACTGCTGTAGCCGGTCTATGCAAGTCGTTAGCGAAATGCAAGATCTCGTGCCTGCACGGCTGCATGACGAATTGATCTGTTCGTCATGTCAGCAACACCCGCCAGTCGATCCAAAGCCGTGGCGGTGATGGTACTTGGCGGTTTGCACAAGAGCAGGCTCAGGTCCTGTTGGGCACCCCCAGGTGCGGCCATGTACATAGCGCTCTCATCACGCAGACGAGACCCCGCAAGTCCCATGGCATTTTTTCTCTGTGTCAAATCGCTTGACAGGATATCCGTGCGACAGAAGTGGACAAAGCGGAGGTAGCAAAGTCGCTGCGACCCGGCGACATCATACGAGCGCGCGTCATATCCTTGGGCGATTCTACGCAGTACTTCTTGAGCACGGCGGAGAACGAGCTCGGAGTTCGATGGGCAAAGTCCGCGGCCGGGGCAATCATGATCCCCATCAGCTGGCAGGTGTGCTCGGATAACCCACTTGCTAGCGGAAATGTCTGGCTCGCCTAAGGCGAACAATTGCATGTTGTTTGTGGTGGCCTAGAAGGGAAGGCGTTGAAATGAGTGCTACAAGAAAGATGGATTTCGTGATGCAGAGCAATTCTGCGCGTGATACTTCTTTGCTTATTGCTTCGACTCGATGAAAGTACCAACCAACCAGGCAGCGGAGAGAAGTTTCCAAAGCGCAGGCAGCCCCCCGGTTTTGGACAACGGTGAGCGCCATTTTCGTAACAGAACAACCTCGCCCCGCCCTACCTTGTGCCACGAACCACTGTGTTTGCGTGTTGTTCCGCTCCCGTCCAGGAAATGCAATGCCCAACGACCAAGGAAAAGGAGCCTAGAAAATGCGCCAAGCCGGTGTAGGCTAGCCAGTCGGAGACAACGAACGCGAAAACGCCTTCGTGTACATGAGAACTTCGTAGAGGAAAGGAGGGCAGACAGACCGACGCTACCTGGTGATAGTGCTGCTGATGCAAGAGAGTTTCGATCCCTTTGGCTGTCGGACATAGTGGTCAACCATGGGGCTGCCAGCTCCACGTGTAGCTTCGCATGAGACGTGAAAAGGTTATATGCATACGCCTTTCGTCGCGATACAGCTGGACGGGCTCAGGGTTGCAGTAGACATACCATCCTGGAATAAAAGAGTGTCGTTTTCCGACGCTCGCTGTATTCTCACGTGCCTGCAAGAAACATTACCGATTTTTGTTTATGCTCAGGCCAATCCAACCCCGGGTCACGCTGTCAGCCAAGACTGATACTCTAGGCACAGACCGTGGCGTACCACGAATCCGGCCGAGTCTCCCCAGTTGTAACCTCGGTGGTTTCAAGTCGAAAACGGGGAGAAATTATGTTTCTTTCCTTCCTCCTTCTTCGCTTCTTTCGTTTCAAATCCATGGATGGACTTATCCATCATCTTCATCACCGCCCCCAACTACATCATCCTCGACCCCACACATACATACCCTCCCTGGGGAACAAGCGAGAGGGCTTCAGATGAGACCGGGGCTACCCCCGGGCTGTTATAACCTACACCTGCAAGCGATGGTTACATCGTCATCTTGCTTTCTACTCCAAGTTTCCGCGCCGTCCTGATCGATTTGCTAGGCCTGTCGTTCACGTTCCTTAGCGGGCATCAACATTAGAGGTGACTAGACCATCCGACACGTCGCCACACCGCAGACGGACAATCAAGAAACTCCGTGTCCATGCCTAGAACGCGGATCAACATCGCATCGCACGCCTTGGGTCTTCAAAGGTCACCTACAGTAGTAGAAATCGCCACAAACTGCTGTTTCGAAACGCAAGTCGTTGGCGGCGGCGCAACTAGCGCGCGGAACAACCCGAACTGGGCTACCTCCTAGCCATTTGTCTTCATTCACGGAGCCCTGGCCAGACTTCTGCGACGCTTCGTGAAAATCGACGGCCTTCGGAACCAGTGTTAGCATCAATATTCATCATAATGCCGCAATGGCCATTTAGAACTTTGAATCATGACAAGTCAGCAACACTTCGTCCAAATCACCTCATAACCTCAATCCTATACTACAAAACGACAAGGGGGCACACGGGAGAAAATCCAGCACCGCACAGCCCCAAACTGGATTAGGGGCTAATCTGGAGGCACGCGGCAGGGGGGTACTATACTAAATTCTACTCTATTTTACTTGATCAGGGGGGTCACGCAGAGTTACTTTTGCCGCCCTGTTCGCCCAAACCAGTAGATCTGCCAATCTTACCATTGGCAAATTTGGCTGGCCGTTCTGTTAGCCGTGGTACAGTAGACTCCTGCCACTGACCCTGAAAGGCATTGTTCGTGGTGTTGGCACCTCCCTAGTGTAGTCCTTGCTTTGTCCACGAACAACTCTCTTACCAAAAGAGATACGTACGCATACGCCTTGACTTCAAGACCCAGGGATACTGCTGTCCAAGGCTGAGGCACCAGAAAACAGCGGCGTTACACAAATCAAATTCTCCGGAGTACTATCTACGCTACTGATGCATCGTCACCGGTCACTGCACCGGGTCCGCTACGCGTGCTTCAGGTACCGTTTCGGTCCCTGGGTCGGTCGCTGCACCAGCTTCCGGTCCACGACCAAAGGCTTCTTTAGCTTCCTTTGCCCTCTTCGGCTAGCTTCGCCTGGTAAGCCTCAAAACATTCCATGTGCACTTTCGATTCGTTGTCTTCCGCTTCGGCGTCCCCCAGCTTGCGATCGACGGGGTAGAAAGAACCGCTGAACTCGCCAGCCTTCCGTACTCCCTTTTGGCAATGCAAGCATTTGTCGGCCACCATCTCTTGGTACTCCGACGCGCACTCCTGAGGGACATCCGAGAGAGAGGTGACATGGATGAGAGAGAGCCGAGGTCGATGCACAAGGGCACCTGTCTGCTCGCTACAACAGTCGCCATGTAAAGCTGGCGCGTTTATTTGCACCCTGTCGCTGTTCGAATACGACTCCGTGAAAAAATCGTAACGGTAACCTTGCTGCCGAATGTGCCATACCCAACGACATCCATTTCGAGTTTCCTCAGATGTTTGATAGTATAAAAAAACGCTAGCCCAGAGTCTTGAACCAAGGGCAACGCCAAACATCCTACATATGCAGGCTAGTGGCCCGGGCGATGACAACAAAAAAATTACAGTCATTACCAACAATTACGCTGTAAGGGACGGGGTTCTGCGACAAACCGAACTCGAAAATTATGGTTAACACTTGTAACGCCATGAAAGCTTCTTGAGCTGCGTTCCACGCTGCCCATGTACCTTGTGCACTTTGCCACCGTCGATCATCATGAAGTCCCCGCTGAAGCCTTCCATTCGTCGCACCGCCTTCTTGCAGACCAGG
This sequence comes from Ectocarpus sp. CCAP 1310/34, assembly GCA_902602495.3. Classification (NCBI taxonomy): domain Eukaryota; class Phaeophyceae; order Ectocarpales; family Ectocarpaceae; genus Ectocarpus; species Ectocarpus sp. CCAP 1310/34. The sequence goes on from CACKRE030003009.1 coordinate 94,403, forward strand.
CACCTTTCTGCAGTCGTTTCCTCGTAGGCATCCATGCACTCGGAGTGGACTCTCCGGTTGCCTTCCACCTCGAAGAACTCTCCGCAAAATCTACCCGCCTCGGGTGCTACCGGCTCGTTACACTGCAGGCATTTTTCCGTGTGTTTCTGGTGGTACGCCGACCGGCACTCGACTATACACGAAAAGAGGAGGGGAAATGAAACAAGGGCGCGGTTAGACACTCAGGCGTTTTGCGATGATCAGGGATATTGATAACGAGCAAGGCGAAGGAATGCGCTATCGTCGCCAGGAAAGAGCTACGCGTGACAACAGTGCAAACGTTGCCCTCGTGCAACGAGTGGTATGTACCCACTACGAGAACACCGCGAACACCGAGGTAATAGGTGGTCGCCTAACACGACACGACAGCACTTCCGTGCCAAGCGTGAGAACACTTCGTATCCCCGCCGGGAAGAAAGGAAGAAAGGAAGACATCACAAACGCACCGTGCACTTTTATTCCATCCCCAAGCGTAACGTAGCTGCCGCTAAACTTGCCCTCCACGAAGGACAGCGGCTCGCCGCACTCTCCGCACTTTTCCGCTGCTGGTTTCGAGCCCTTGTAGGCCTCCCAGCACTCGCTGCAGGCCAAAGAAAAAGCAGCGGGTTTGTGAGAGCAAGGTTCACTTGTTAAACATGACGCTCTTCCAGCAAGTTAACCGCGGCGGGTTCTCGCTCTCGGCTGCTGTTTTGCTTCAAAACGCCGCAATATTTGTCACGTAGTTGTGTTGTGGTAAACAATCAACCATTAGTCGTGGTTATTGCAAGGCTTGTAAATTGGCCGCAGTGGGAGTAACCATTACGTCGGGCTCCCGCATTCATCCTACCGGATACTCTGAAGTCTGGCTTCAAAAGGGTGGCTGGTGGCCGAAACAGGTCTGGTATAGTAGATGTGTCGTGTTGCGGTGGGGGGATACTTTCGAGCAGCCAGTGGGAACGTCAGCGCTAACCTGAGAGCCCAGCAGTTGCTTGGTCCCGTGAGTACTAAGAGTTGCGCGTGAGAGCACGTGCGACTATTAAGCTTTCTTCTCGGAATACTCAGTATGTCGGCAAAAACATGGGTAAAGGCCTGTACACGTCTTGCCAAAGCAACACCATGCAAGACCCGGGTTACCCCGGCGTCGGCGTCCGTGTTACCAAAGCGGACTGTTCAATGCTGGCACCTTCTTACCGGGTAACTACAAAACAGTAGAAACAGGACCTCGTACCAAGTGTTTTGGGCTGTTTGACATGAAACACATCACCTGTGAATCTTCCCCGGAGGATCAATGCTAGCGTAGAACTTGCCGTTGAAGCGCCCGGGAAGATGCGCCACGGGCCCTTCGCAGTGTAGGCACTTGACGGAACATTTCTCGTGGTATTTCTCCCAACACTCCTGTGAAAGAGAGAGGTGTTGCGACAGACGAGGAGTATCAGACTTGGAGAACGAAGAAAATCACATGCTGCCTCCAGTCGACGCATGGCGGGGACAGCTGCTCACAGCAGGGAGAGAGGGAGAGAGGGAGAGTGCTACAGGCAAGTACTGCTGGTCGTACAAAAGTCCGTTGTGAACGAGTCTGGTCGCTATTTACGTTCTGTAGACTCTTTGCGACGACGCTGGCTAAGAACTACATTTCGCAAGAACTAAGAACCCTGCACCGAACAGCAGTCTATTGATCAAATTAACCACAGTAGCGGTAACGCCGGAAGACGGTACCGAAAGCCCGGGGGCCATTACCAACTACAGCAGTAAACAGCATTACACCTGGAATCTGTGTGTCTCGCGAACAACACCTGTAACCTGTAACCTGGTGAATTGTGCCGCCCTCCTCCTCAGGTACTGTGTAGAATACGCCGGAGTGGGTCTCGTCTTTCGCGATAACAGCGTGGCAGAAGCCGCACTTGTCCGGCTTCTTTTTCTTGCGAAGGAGGTTGTGCAATCGAGACATGATGAGCGGCAGAGAGACACAGCAGAGGAGAGAGGAGAGTGCTGGGCGACCAGGAGGGCGGCACAACATGACTCGTCTATCTCCTCAATCTCCGTTTCAAAGCAGGCGGGTATGCGTGGAGCATACACGGAGCCCCCTGATATTGACTGTTGATAGGCTCCGGCGCCTGACCACGACACCGTCTTCATTGACCGAGTCTAGAGAGTCGAAGCACCACGCACACCGATGGAGCACTGCTACCGACCAAGACATCATAGACTGGAGCTGATTCTTCTCTGTGGTGCAATTCTGTCAGGAGTACAGCTAGGTGCGAGATAACATTTTTCCCCAACGCTTGCGTCGTACGGCCCACATGATCCGCAAACGAGAGACACGAACCTCCCTTGAACTTCAGTGGTAACCGCGCTTGAGTGCGTGGTTTTATGCTGACGTCGATCAAAACCCGAAGAGATATAGTGTATGGTAGACTAAAAATGATTCGCACGGTCTGGGTTCGCAGGGACCAATGCCTTCTGCCCGTCGAGCTTCAGGAGGCGCCCTGTTCGGATCACCGACGCCAATCGGCGAACAGCAACTGCTAGGAGCGCGGTCTGCGAGCATAGCGATGATACGGGAGAGCCTCCTCTTTTCAAGAGCGTCGAAGATCTGGAAGGTAAGCCGCTACTTATCAACTGGGGTGCCCGCCAATCCAATTCCCATCGATCCGAGTTAGGTGCTTTTTCACTTGGGAATCCGAACGAGGTGTTCACTGGAACGCAAATAGAGCCGGTGTCGCTCAGATACAGCGGTAGCGTGCAGTCACGGACTTGCCGCCCTCCCCTTTACTGATCCCACCCGTGGGGTCATGGCGAACACCGGAGGTTCCTGCATAGCTGTGGGTCTGTCTCCCCCATTTTCCTGCTGGTTCTAAGGCTGATGAATCCTCTGCTGGCTATGTATCTACCGCTCTCAGCGCTGACCGTCGTCAAGCTCAAGCAAGAGCTCAAGGTGCGTGGACTGAAACACTCCGGGAGAAAGGCGGACCTCGTCCGTCTTCTGGCTGCCGAACCTGGCGTTCTCACGCCGCCATCACCACCACCATCACCACCATCATCACCACCCGGAGACGTGCTTTCCGACGAGGAAGTCGCCCGGTGGATGGAGGAGGACACCGTCCTGCCGCCACCACAACCGAAGCCGAAAGGGAAGAAGCGAAGGCCAACAAGGCCGGTGGCGGTGACGGCGGAGGAGGTGCTGGGGGGCATACCAGCAGCAAGAACGTTCTCCTCTTCCCGTCTCGGATCCGCGGCCGCTGCTAAAGAGCTGATCAGGGATGCCGAGCTCGCGGACGTGGTCCCTGCGCGCGCGCCTCCCAAAGACCAGGCGGCGAGTCGCAAGACCCGAAGCACTGAAATGGGCCAAGCCAGCGCTTTATCGTCTTCGTCTTCTGGGAAGGCCGCTGCCACAACGCCTCGTCGTTCGAACACCAACAACGGGGCCAAGCCCGGTGACGGCCCCGCCACCGGGGCTTCGACGACAACCCCGCCGCTGCTGCTGCCCGAACCAACGGAGGACATGAGAAAACGAGCGATCATCATGGATCTCTTGGAGCGGCGGGAGACCACCTTCGAGCTGGAGGAGGGCCTTCACCCGGCCGACTTGCCGCGCAGCGGCGCGTACGTGGTGAGCACGAAGAAGGCGCTCCGTCCCTGGGACGGCCCGCACGCGGACAGAGCCGAGACGCACGTGGTGGTGCTCCTGACCGATGTCTTCGGGTACGGCGACTCCTTCACGAGGAACGCCGCGGACGAGATCGCGGAAGTTTGCGACGCTATTGTCGTCGTTCCGGACATGTTTCGGAGACGACCGTGGACCCACGAGCAGCCGGAAGAGGAGTACGAGGATTGGAGGTCTTCGCACGATCCGGTGCGGTGTGCCTTAGCAAAGAATGGCTTGTTGTTGTTCCCGGCTGTGCGTGTTGGCCAGTGGAAGATTGTGTGTTGAGTTTTACCGATATTGAAGCTGCAAAGGATGCCCAGCATCGCCGGACTTGTCTCCATACTCCGTGGCCAGCACCATGGTATTGTCGCATTCACGTACTGTACACGCGTGTTTGTGGTTGTTTGCTCGGGGAGGCAGGTATGAGTCGTGCTCACCCACGAACCGTTGTCCGTGGCTTGTAACATAACTACTGCTGATTTGCAAGCCTTGAGCCTTTGAATTCGGTGGGTCTGGCCTATACGGAACATTCAATTCAGGCGCTGCCCCGATTGCCGAACAGGATGCTGTGGCCAATGATATCCGGGCCTGCGTTGACTTCGCGAGAAAAGAATTCAAGGCCACCTCGTTGGGTCTGGTCGGTTTCTGCTACGGAGGCGGAAGAGCGCTGGAGGAAGCGGCAGCAGGTGATGTCCCGTGGAGTGCCCCTCCTTCCACCCCTGGTTTTGTAGCTGGTGTGCAACTGCTTGTAGCAAGCGGCGCTGAAGCTGCTGTCAACCTGTGGAGTTAGGAGGCGCGGGCTTTCGGTTTGACGTGATGCACGTCCGCTGTGGGGCTTCATCAGAGAAAGACTACCCGCTCGGCCTCTTCAAATTGTGTCGTCTCTATCGTCTTGATGTTTTCCCCCCTATTCTGTTCTTGCTTCGCCCTGTGCAGGTGTCGTCAAGCCGGACAACGTGGTCGTCTTCTACCCAACGAGATATGATGTCAGCGAAGTGGCTTCACGAGTGACGTGCCCTGTCGCCGCTTTCTTCGCCGAACACGATGTTTTGCCCGGAGCCACAGTTGAAGATGCGTGCGCTCTTCGCGAAAAGCTTCGGGACAACGAAAAGGCGAGTGAATGCGCCAGCCAGACTACTGTTCATTCTTATGCATACAAACGTCGCTCTAGGCTCAGTGTCCCTTGGTTCAAAGTATACCAAGCGTAGTACAGGCGCGGCCGATCGCAGAGTTGAACGCCGAGAGTAACCCCCCGAAATTGGAGTACGAGCTGCAACTCAAACTTCCGAAGAGCAAACAACGGTGCGCCACCTGTGTGGAATATCCCATTGGAGGCTATTTTGTCAGGTTTTAGTTTGCGACTGCCGATGGGAAGTCAAGGGAGGATGATTCCTTGCGTGTGCATGCGCCGATACGAGGGCACATACCTACAATATTCCCAACATTCTTGTCCCACGCCTGTGAGCGCGAAAGTCTTACACGCCAGTTAGACCACTGCGGGTGTTGGTGCTGAGCAGAGATAAGAGGACCGGTTTTCACCGTGAAGGACAACAACAACAACACCTTCATATTGCAAGCCATATTGTCCAGAGGTTTCTTTATTGTCTGTCGAAAATTGAAGGAATATGCGATCTTCCCGACAACCACCACACTTTCTGCGTTTCTAATTGATCATGTCCCCTATCACCACCAACACCCTACCACCGCCACCCACCCCGTGTATCACAGGTGCCAGATTTCCAGGTGAGGCTTTGCCCAGGGGCTGGGCACGGCTTCGCGCACCGGCCAACGGAGAAGGACACGGAGAACGCTGAAGACGCCATGTTGTTGGCAACCTCTTGGTTAGAACTATACCTTCAGAAGCACTTCCCGACGGATCCCGGCGGGGTGAAGGAGTCAGAGTTCGGGTTCTGGGACCTGCCGGCGAAAAGCGGGGCCTCATAGACCGACGTTGTATGTTCAAGTTATCGAGTTCTGACACAGCAGTAGGCGCGAGGACATTCTAGGCACGATTTATTGGGAACGTGACAGGCACTCCTGGTGTTGTAATGGGAATTTTTTCATCTTCGGTTCGACTTGCAGATGTTGTACGCGCTACAAGAGGATGTGATATCCTTTCATTGGCGGGCTGGTCTCGTTTCAAGCCGAACTAGGACCAGTTGGCCTACCTTTCGTAGTGCAGCTCTCGATTTCATCTGTGTGTCCATGTAAGCGCAGGTTTTCCTGCGAGTACTTCGGGCTCTCATCGACGTATGGCCATTCGAATCCTCAATTGCAAATTGGGGTTTCACTCGCGAGTATCCAGAACCGACTATTCGTTATTGGCACGTGATGTGATGTGACAGAAATCGTGTGAAAAAAGTGAGACTGGTTTTCTCCTCGACCTTCATGTCTCGCCGATCGCCACAGAAAAGCCATCATTATCAACTCTGGCGCATCCCACAGTTCGTCGGTGGTCGTAACAAGAAGAAGACACAAGATCAACGCAAGTGGCGTTTCGTGGAAAAAATGAAAAATAGCATCAGAAAAAAAAATGCTGCCGCCGCTTTCATGTATCCGACGACAGCATACCAGTCGAAAGATTGTTTCGTTTTTTGTATTTTTGTATTTGGATCTGGGAAGTCTGCCAACCAGACGCCTCGCGCCCATCGGCGAGGAAGGAAGTCTATGGAGCGGTGGAAACAGAGCGTATAATACACAACCAGTCCTACAGTCGGATCGTTGTGGTCATGTGATCTCTTGGTCGTGGAGTAATCGAGCTTTACATCGCTCCCGGGGGTGTGTTATCTTGTGTCGTATATCGTAGCACCCCCCACAGAAAAAAATACCACACCCGGCCCCCATGTCGCACGTTGTTCTGCTCCGCAGTCCGTGCTGCGCTGTCTGGTCTGCAAGTGTATCGTGCGCGCAACGACTTGTGCACGCAGAGACAGTCTCCAATAGCCCCGAGAACGTACAATGTGTTCACGGTGTTGATTGCGCGGGCTGCTTTTGCGTTGCAACCGAGCTGGTGGAGGTATTCTACAGCAGTTGCGCCAGCCGCTGTTTTCGACGGAGAGAGGATGGGGGTCAATACTTTGTTGAAGCACCTCGGCCCATGCTTGGAAGACAGCCACGTCGAACGCTTCCGCGGCAAGACGGTTGCGTTAGATGGGAACACCTTCATCTTTAGAGGTTGCTACAGCTGCAGCGAGCAGGTACGCCTCGTATTTACTGTCTGGAAAACAAGTTGTTCCGTTGCTTTTGGCTAGAATTCAAATTCAGAAAATTCAAATTTGCTGTGGGTTTTGTTTGATTGAACGGAATACGAGAACGCGTGAGCATCGTATTACTTAAGAAGGTATTGTTGCTGAAGTCGCAACAATCCTGGTGTATAGCAATCGACCCTGGTAGATTGCACTGCAGGTTGGCGGCGCCAGTTCATGACTTGAACGCCCTTATTGAGTGGTTTTTCAAGCGGGTGAATTTCTGCTGCACCCTACATGTACAGCAGGTAGGTGTACCCACCTCCTGCCGTTGTGCAAGACACCATACGCCCTGTACCGATGTCCAAAGCTTGATTTCTCTGCAGCAAAGGCAGTGACTGCTGTGCCACAGTGGCCGCCTTGGAACCGCGTCGTCGAGAGTATTCCGACAAGTTATCATTCGATAATGGAGTCCTCTTCATGGTGGAGGAGCCGAGCTTTACAAATCGGTCCAGCGGGTGTAGTATCTTACGAAACCTACGATGTCAATATTCAAGGTATGCTGTGCCCCCTTCGTACAGACGGCAGTGCAGACATCTTCCTAGAAATCCCCAAAACTCCTGAAGTTTGTAGGTTTTGACTATCTGTAGCTTCACCTTGAAGACACCATGGCGATTTTGTTTGGGGTACTTGGACACAAGATCCGATCTGCAGAGAATATGTGTGGGGGGGGGCATACTGCTGGGGGTTCCAAGTGCGGAGCCCCTCGTGAGAACCCGCGCATGTGATGACTGTGTCTGTGAGATACTGTGTATGTTGTGCTGGAAGAGCACGTGTGTGTTAGTCGAGGTTATATATCATCTGCATCGGTCCTCTGGATTAACATAGTCCCCAGACAGACATCATACCGTGGATGGGCACGGTGTCCTCCGTGGGTGGGCACGGCAACCTCCGTGGGTAGTCACGGGGGTACACAAACAGATTTCGCGGCCGTCGCGATTTTGTCGAGGATCCAAGACCACATGAATTTGTTACATATGGTATTTGCACTGTTGGGCTGAGATGCCATCTGGGCGGGTGTATCGGTAGAAATACACCGACCACCTGCCTAGATTCCTGGTATTCCTAGGATAGCAAGTAGCGGTACAATAGCATTGATAACAGCAACAGCAGTTACGCGTTCCCTCTTGCTCAGTATTGGGAGTGAGCGAAAGCAGGCGACGGAGAGAGAAGGAAAGATAAGGAAGGAACCCGACTGCTGAAACGGAGCCGCTAACCTGCATCAGGTCGTTGCCAAAACGTACTCCATACGCTGTCTAAGGGATTCACACCTATCGTAGACCACCGGGTGCAACAAGCCGAAACGATCCTCCGCAACTCCCTGCCTCCTTTCCTGGGGAAAGACAGCGATTACTCATTTCTGTCGCTGCTTCAGCGTGGTTGCCGTTTTGGCTATTTGTGCCGACGTACGACCACACGTGCGAGTAATCGGTGTCTCTTCCCAGGAAAGGGGGCAGGGTTGCGGGGGATTATTTCGGCTTGTTGCACCCAGTCTATAAATAGATGTGGTTCGCTGAGACAGCGTATGGAGTACGTGTTGGCAACGACCTGAAGAGGCGTGGAGCGGTACCAGGCGGTGGACGCGCCCCAACCGTCGGCGTAGGTGGTGTGCTTGGGCTTTGGGGGAAGGCCGGAAACGGCGAAGGTGTGCTCCGCGGTGCGCCCCGTCTTGGCAGGCGATGGTCCCGAAGAAGAAGGTGGAGAGATTGTTCCTTGTTAGTCGTCACGGCGGATGGATGCGTTGCTGATGGCCAGCACGGGGCGTGAGGTCGAGATCGACGTCGGCGTTCTCTGTCCCGAGCGGGAAAGGCCGCTTAGTCTTCCGCCTCGGCTTCGGCTCGACACCTGGAGCATCAGAGCACGGACCCTGCTACGGCACGTCCTCCGTCCTCAAATCTTCCGCACTATCCCGGCACACTACATACTACAATAGTCTGCCGCTCAACCCTCGTCGCAAATTGAGGCACTCTGACTGACCGCAATTTTCGAAAAGAGGCTTCGCATGCATAATTAGTTCAACCAGTATCAATGATAGGAGGTGCCAGCACTGAGACGAGATCGGAACGTCAAAGACAGCACCACCCACCACCATCACCCAACATGATTTGTTCGTGGCCTCGTGGGAAACAGGTGGCGTTGGGGCAGGCTTGCACAGGACCGGTTGACCATTTGATGAAGCGGGTACGCATGCTCAGGCACTACGGGGTCAAGCCATGGGTAGTGCTCGATGGGAGGCGCACGCCTTTGAAGGTAAATTTGTATGGCTTGACACGTTTTGGCGGAATGTTACATGGTACCCATGAAGTACATAGTTCTGATCGTCCGACTACCGTGCCAGCATACTTTGGGCGGAGAAACTCAATATACACTAGTGATTTTCTGAGCTTCGACAAACCAACGATTGTCTGAGCTGGCCTCTCGAATAATGTGGACTCGTGGCGGGTACATCTTTTTGTTTCTCGTGCGTGGATGTCCTCCACTCAGCCAGGCGTTCCAGCTGGCGCCACGTTCGTTCGTGCATGCCATCTTGCCGGAGGCGTTCTGCTGTAGCATTTACGAACTGCAGGTGGTCGTCTTGGGGCTTTTTTCGTTCTTGGCGTTCCAAGCACATCTGCACGGCAGACTCAGGGATCAAACCCCTGTAACTTTGCATATCGGTAGTCAAAACCGTACTGTTAATGAAAATGGACGTGGTTCCTGTGGCGATCATAATACATCTACTAACAAGCGTCTCGTGACCAGCTGCTATTGTTGTAAAGCCACAGCAAGGTGGCACGCAACAGTTGGTGTGTAGCAACCGTGGGGAGACACGCGCTTTTCGAATGATGTTCCTTCTAGATGAGATTAAGCAGCAGCAGCAGCGGCAGCAGCAGTAGCAGTAGCATCAGCGGAAACACGATTGGCACGGTAATCCCCGCGAGCATTCTGGTTTCTTGACAGGACGACACGGGCAAGCAACGCCGGCAAGAGCGGGAGAAGAACCTGTCCATGGCCAAACACTTCAGGCGGCAAGCCGAGGACAGCAGTGCCGGCCCTGAGAAGGACGCCCTTCTCCAGAAAGCTCAGACATTCTTCCAAAAGGTGCCACGCTTCGTAGCCTGTATTAACGTATCAACCCTGGCTTTCCGACGACTAATGAGTTAGTTGGTGGCGAGCTTTGGGCAAAAACACCAAGCGGCGAAAACACGCAAAGATTTGGACAAGGGCTGCGTGTGCTGCCCGTGAAAGAAGGTCGCCCAGGCACTAAAATACCAAATGCCCCCTTGGAGACCTCATGTTTTAGGTGTTTAGAGATCTTGCTCTGAAACATGCACGCCGTCAATCAAGCAGGTGCCATCGAGGCCAATCTGCTCCCTTTCCTCGGACACGGGGATATCTCCGTCACTATCGTTGCTTTTTTTCTTCTCCCTGCCCTGTTACGCTCGCCCGCAGAGCATACACGTGACGAGGCAGATGGTGACGAACGCCATGTCAGCCTTGAAGCGAGAGGGCGTGGAGTGCATGGTTTCTCCCTACGGTAAGCAGGCGGGAAACTTGCTGCCGTTTCGTTTTTTGTCTCATTGTGTGTCGCGTTGGAGCTGCCTGTGCCCACGCCGTCCCAGCGCGCGGTGTTTGTTTGGCCGCGTGTCTTTGTATGTGCTAAGGCCCAGGATATTGCCTTGAGATGTAGCGTGTCCTAGGCAGTGTTTTTTTTTGTTCTCCCTTTTCTTTCGTTGTTGAGGCCATTGATCTGGGGCAGGTACATTCCCTCCTTTGTCAGACCGCACACAACACGGTCATCTCGTCATTATTGTTTGGCACGCATTATTTTGTCTTTGCGCATCCGTTTGTAGCAAACGATTCTCACGGGAACCAAGCAGGCTTTTATTTAATTTTTTCACAGAGGCCGACGCTCAGGTGGCCTTCCTCGTCAAGTCCGACCTGGCTAGCGCCGTCATCACCGAAGACTCGGATATCCTGGTCTACATGGCCGCCGTCAAGTCTACGGCCCCGGTGCTCTACAAGATGGACGAGTTCGGCACGTGCAAGGAGCTTGGCTTTGATCCGGAGAAACTGTCGAGCCTCCCTGGTACGTGCAGCGCGTTCCTACCGCGTCGGGCGTTGTTTGTACGGTAAAAGGGATGATTGCATGCAGCAGCGGCGTTCGGGTATTGTCAAGGTTGAATACCTCTTGCGAGATATGTGGGGACGGACATAACTGCACAAGACAAATACAGCAGTTTTTGTCAGCGGTACACATCCCGCGAAGTGGGCTTTCCTGCTCCGAAGCATCCCTTTGTATAGACAGCGATTTCCGACAGGTGGACGGGAGTGTCGCGGGCGCTTCATGCCCTGTGATGAAATTATGCCGGGCAGTCGGAGGTAATAATAGCAAGCCGCTTCACACAATAAGACTGTTCCACCGCTCCTTCAGTTTCGGGCTTGTTGACGGATCAACCCCTAACAAATCCCGGAGCCGCGTTTGGCGGGTTGTCACCATAGCACGATGTATACTTTCTTCTTATTTTTCGCACAGGAGTAATCGGGAAGTTTGGGAGAGGGCTGTCGATCTTTTCGGGCGAAGGAGGTGGGCGCAGCTTCGTCCAGCTCGCGGCACTGGCGGGGTGCGACTACGTGGACAACATCAGAGGCCTGGGTCTGCTAACGGCGCTGCCAATCGTCACCAAGTTCAGGCGCACTCTGGCCGACAAGCGGGTTTCGCACATCCTCATGCACGTACAGAAGATGGGGAAAACGGCAAGTGACGCGCATCAGTTCCCACTCATTCGCTGTCTCAGATGTACCAATAGAGACAGCGTGTCGAGCCAACAGCTCCGTATGTGGGCGGGCCCGTTTGCTGCCACGCAAGCGGAACAAATGTGTTCTCCGGGGTATGACGAGCGTCCACCGAAGCATTTGATGACTCAGGAAGAGACGGGTTAGATGCCAAAACTCTCGAACCAATGGTTACACCTGGGTGCGAACGGAACACCTCGGGGTTGCGAGGGATATATGAATTTTGGTGGTGTCTGGATTCGCCAGAGCCAGCGTTTTGGTGCAAGGCTGTATGAGCACGACCAAACTGGCATCCGCACGGGGTGTGCACCTTGTTGTGTGGTGTCTGGTTTGACGACGCCCGGCGTTGCGGGTGCTTGCGCGACACCTGCTTCGTGTGCTTCACTGCAAGCTCCCGCAAAATCTGATGGTTTCGCGTCGCTCGCAGATCCCCACGGGCCACCGAGAACGAATGCATCTCGCCGAGATGAGCTTTTTCTGGCACCGCGTTTACGACCCTAGGACCAAGAAGTGCGTGCACTTTTGTGAGGCTGCCCCGGAGCTCATGGGCACCGCGGACGTCCCCGCCCTTCCATCGACCGCCGGTGGAACCGCCTTCCTAGGGTACGTGTCCTGCATCTGTTGCATTTGTTAGCAAACGTTGTTATCCACCTTCCGGGGGTACGTGTCCTGCTGCTGTTGCGTTTGGTAGCAAACGTTGTTGTTCTTGTGTTTTTTTTGTCGTTCTGGCCGTCCGCTCCCGTCCTTCAGCAGTATTATTTTGAACGCCGTGCTTCCTCGGTCATACTTTCGATCGGTCGCGAGGACACCCTAGTCCACCTTGCGTTGTCGCAAATCACCCCCCCCCCTCCCCACGTACGCAAGGAAGTAAGCACAAGATGCCGAACACCCTTAGCAGGATGCGGCGCACCCTTCATGCGACTCGCCGAATACCGCACGGGTGTTCGCGCTTGGTGATGTGAGAGCCTGGTCCGGTGAGAACCCGTCGTGCTCCGTCCCGGCTTTGCAGGGATGCCAGGTCAATGCTCTCACGACTACGGCATGCACGACTATGAGCACACACACACACACACACCCTCCCCACGTGTCGGCCCGTCTTGCCAGGGAGCCCATCGAGGACGAGATGATGGTGAACATCTCCCGCGGCAACGTAGACCCGGTCACGGGAGAGGCCGTCACAGCCGAAACGTTTCCCGCTTCGGGTGCGGCGGGGTTTCGGCGTGCCGAAACGCATCAGCCCCGTCCCAGCTGTAGCGGCCAGCGGCGGAGCATCGCACCCTCTGATCGCCCGCGGAGCGCCACCGTGCGGACAACCACACCGAGTGGGTCGCAAAACCAGCGAAGTGAGTCGCGGGGGGCGCGTCCTTCTACCCAGCAGGGGCAGAAGCAGGGTCGGGATTGGAGAGGCCGCGAAGCCCAGGCTTCGGCAGGCAAGCGCGGTGGTAGTGGCGGTGGCAGACTGCTAAAGGAGATGTTTGAGCGAGCGAGATCGAGGGCGGAAGAGGAGGAGGAAAACTTCTCCTCGCAGCAGAAGACGCGGTATTCGGCGCCGGGCTTGCAAGACGTCTCGGAGATCGTTCTCGCCTGCGGATCCGGACCAACGCCAGGGCGCCGCGGAAGGGTTGCTGATAGCTCTTCGACGCCCACTGCAGCCCCCAACCCGTTCGCGAGAAAGCCGGGGGGTTCGGCCGCGGCACGTGCGGGGGCCGCTAGTTTCCACACACCCGACGCGCTTACGGCTGCCGATACCCGGTTTAGAGGCGATGGCGTTGCCCTGCGTCCCACGGCGTATGGGGGAGGAGATCCGGACGCGTGGTCTCGGTTGAGCAAGGGATGCCTGACGGCTTGCGCCCAGAAGGAAAGAGGAGAGGATACTTTTAGCGCAACTAGGGGCGCCGCCCACGCGGTGGGAGAGAGTCTCAAGGATTGTGGAGCGCGCCGGGCGGCGGTGGCCCCAAGCGGGGCGGCGTCTGCCGCGGCCGAGTTCGCCGGGATCACACCCGTCGCCCCTAAGCGCCCGCTTTCGCGTGGCGGAAGCGGTAGCGGTCGAGGGAAAAAGGCGAAGCTAGGGGTGGGATGTAAGGCTGGGCCGCCTAGAAAAGGAGCGACGATGCTGTCGTTCTTTGGCCGCGCCGCGGCGGTGTCCAAGCGCTGAACCATGCCTGTGTGTGTGCAGACCGTACACGCCAATCTGTGCGTTGCTCAGAGCCGGTTCCGATAGAGGGATGTGCTTGCTCGGGAATCTTTCGGGCTTTTGGACCCTTGAAACACTTCATGGTGTTTTTTCGGAGTGTCCCTCGTCGGTGGCACCTCCGTGCCTCGTGAAGTTCCGGTGTGAGATTATTCTTTCGGTAGATTGAGTTGTAACAAGCAATCGTTTATATTCGGGTCTGTGCCTCGTTCATTTCCGGCTCTGTGAGATGAATCTCTCTGTAGTTGGAGCAGTGACAAGCAATGCCTGCCAACGCCTAGACGCACGTCATGCCGTGTCAGCATCGCCTACAACAGAGTGGGCATATCATTGAAGAGAAGGTATATTTATTGTGTTCCGGGGGATGGTACGGAAGTTTCACTGCCTCGTGGGCTATACCTCAGCGAGCAAGAAGCCGAATCCGTCAAGAACATATGCTTACGTTAAAGTATTTAGGATTGGCTTCCCTATTATTTCCTCAGAATTGCCTGACTTGGTGTTGCTACCTTAGTTCCGGCAGATTTGCTTGCATGTCGAGCACGCGGACTAATAGGCGCAACGTGGTTGCTCGAACACTTTGCGCCTCGTGATTTATAGGAACTGCAGTTAACAATCGGAAACTCCGAGGAGGAATGCATTGAAACCAAAAGCAAGCGCGAAAAGCGCTGGGTACATGATAGCGATCGCGAAAAACAAGTTCTAGACTATAGGAGGAGTATTCGGCAACATCACTAGTCGCTGCTGGATCAAACACAGGTGCGGCATCACTTTTCGGATGGGTACAGGGTTAGTAGCTTGAGTTATACAAATGCATAGCTGCACTTCATACCACTAGACATAATCAAAATGACGCTACCGCTCGGATACTTGGAAGCTTGCGCACCACAATTCCCAAGGCAAGCTTTAATCTCCCACTCTCAATCCCGCTACCCTCAAACGACAACGAAGAGAATGATAATCTTGGTCCGTCAAGGTCTACCTCAAGGTTGTTGAAGAATTCGCTCATGTCAGAGGCAATGGCATCATCGTCTGTGAGACCGCTATCATCGTAGCCATCAACGACACTCCGGACAACTGCCGAAACTAAAGGTGCACGGGCGGCCGCCTGGCTGAGTTCTATGCGCAGCTTCTCCGCGCCCCACACCCCGCTAAACGCCACCGTGCGCTTTCTCGGGTCAACAACCACCCCCTGCCGATCAAACACGAAGCTTCGGCCGGCCACCACTGTTCGACGAATAAGCGGGTGAGCTAGGAAGTTGCCGAAATCTTCGGCGCTGAACACGACGATGGCGTTTCCAGAGGGGGGGGGTTGTTCGAAATGGAGGACGCGACGCCGGAACAGCGCACCTACGTCAAGGCGGACTCTGCCCACGTCCACGTCGATGCTTCTGCGAGTAAAGCGCGTCGGCAGGGAAGTGATTGGACGCGCAAGGAAACCGTGTTGGGGGTTGGGGAGAACAGGGCTTCGGATCGCCAACAGAGCCACTGGGGTGCAGTGCCCGCGTACATCCACATCCCACACAAGTAGAAACTACCGCAGGCATGCTTGCTGCTAAACATGCGAGAATCGTGTTGCTGGGTGCGTGCACACGTTCTCAGGAGCGAAATAGCTATTGTTGGGTATAGACCCAAGCACAGAAGAGTGCTACTTGGCCCTCTAGCCCTTCGGAAGGCGCTAACCAATCTTGATACAAATCGTTTGGTACAAGGAAAAGTTGACCACGGATAGGATTGGGATATCGCCAACGGGGTGCCCCACCACCACTGCCAGCGACAGCACGAGCACTCAAAGAGACGCCACCAGTCTGTGGAGCAACGTCATCACGTTCTTTCGGGAGTAGATACTTTTGTTATGGTATTTGTACCCTTGGACTAAGATATCATCTGGGTGGGTATACCTTTCAGGAATATCCCGACCACCTGCCCAGATTCCTAGTATTCCGACTAGCGGTTCAATGGTTACTAGCAGTAGCAAGCGATTTGCAAGCGTCCCACCTTGCTCAGTATTGCCTGGTGTTCCCTGGTGTTGCCTGGGAGTGAGCGATAGCCAGCGACTGAGAGAGAAAGGAAGGATAAGGAAGGAAACAGACTGAAGAAGCGAAGCGGCTCCAACCTGCACACAGTGGTCGGACTAGCGCCACACTGAGCCCGCGTCAGAGATCGTCACATCTCGTCACACTTGGCGTCGTCTTGGATTCGAACGTGCGTCGCTTCAACTTTTTAGTTTTCTTTTCGAGTGCAGCGGGAATTTTTTCTGCTGTGGGATTCGTTGGGTAGACATATCTCTCTCTTTCGTAAGCTTGAGCTTGCTACCATGGTAGCACTCACAGGCGGCGGCGCCGACTCATCCGCAGCCAGCCCACGCGGCACCAATAGTGCTCCACGTAGCTCTGCTTCTAGTGGCAACAGCTCCCCGGTTTCGGCACACTCCGCTACCTCCACAGACGCCAATGAAGTACCTTCCTTGCTGTAGCAAGCAGCCTCATCTTTANAGAACTGCTGTGACAGGGAGGGACTGCACTGCCTAGCAAGTGGACAAGTAGGCAGAGAGCATGAACATTTCCGGGTGAAATTGAACAACGGAGACAGCCAAGAGTGCTTGGGGGTTGACATCGAGAAGCTGTCGAAGTACGTAGGGATGTTTGGATGCAAGTTTGCATCGCGGACATGATAGAAACAGAGAAGGTAAGGAGACAAGAGGCGAGGGTGATGGAGACGAAGAAGGGACCGGGCGGGGGAGGCGAGCAGGCAAGTCAGAAAAAGCCGGGAAGAAGCGTAAGGCGAACGATAGAGTGCGCAAAATCTCCAATAGGGAAAAGCACGACCTGAGAGTCGGGTCGTGGAACGTGTGCAGGTTCGCGAGGAGTGAGCGCAAGCGGTTGGAAATAGTGGACCAAGTAGAACAAAGCGATCTATATCTAGTCTAGTGGGGATCCAAGAGACGTAGGAATGGAAGGATGGTGGTAAGTAAACTAGGGAAATACCGGTGGGTAGGGAAGGCAAGAAAGGGCTTAGACCAGAACAAAAGGGGGGAGGGGGGAGTCGGATTCCTGGTCAAGGAACACTTGTTTGACGTGGTGGAAGTAGTGGTGAAAACGGAGTTCGAGGAAAGCCTATGGCT
>CACKRE030003009.1:111448-132898 GCA_902602495.3 Ectocarpus sp. CCAP 1310/34
GAAGAAAAGGGGGGAGGGGGGAGTCGGATTCCTGGTCAAGGAACACTTGTTTGACGTGGTGGAAGTAGTGGTGAAAACCGAGTTCGAGGAAAGCCTATGGCTTAAGATACCTGGGGAGCGGGTTGAGAGAGATTTGTTTCTAGGGAACGTATACGTCCCACCGTCGTCGAAGAAAGTCGCAAGCAAGGCGCAGGAGAACTTTGGACAAATTGGGGAAGATGTCCAGAGGTTCAGTAGGAGAGGAGAAGTTGTCATGGTGGGCGATTTCAACTCCCGAGTAGAGAAAGCGTCCAGTAGAGGACAGGCGATCGGGCAGCAAGGACAAGCCAAAGTGAACGACAACGGAGTGAGGATGCTTGAATTCTTGGGAAGCAACGAACTGATGGTGTTGAACCGCAGAAGGGAATGCGATAAGTCGGAGTTCACCAGGCACAAGGAAACCGCTGCCATCGAACGCCAGCAGCGTGAGCACAAACAGGCCCTCCGGCCGCGGAGTTTTTGTGACTTCATCTCAGCCTCAGAAGCTTTTTGCTCCCGTTCTTTCTGCAGGAGTTCTTGGCGTGTCTGGTTGCTTCGGCCTCTTCATCGATGGCGACACTGGCAGCGGCGGAGGTTACGGCACGCTGTTGTTGTGCAATGCCGAGTACGTCCCAGTCGGCTGCAGAGTAGCGGGTCTGGAAGATCGGCGGGCACGCGGAATACGGGAGCTTGCTGGGCTCCGGTTTGGCGTCGGTGTTGTTGGTGGACATACTGACGGGCAGAGGCTGAGAAGCCTGAGAAGCGAAAATGTCCACGGGGGCAGGGAGTAACGGGGAAGAAGTGGTCAAGGTATCTGTTGCATTGTCGTGCGTTGGCAGCTGTGAGGTGTCGGAGGATGACAAGGTACTCTGCTGGCGAGCAGTTCGAGCAGCGTAACGCTGTGCGCGTGCAGCTGTTGTAGACCGATTTGTGCATTGAGTTCAGGAGTCGAGAGCTCAAAGCGCGAACGGTACATGGGATCACGGCGTTGTTGCGATAGGGCGGGAGATTGCTGTGATGCGCTCTGAGGGGGGTTGGGAAACAACGGGTCAAGATCGGACGAGTTTTCATGTTCCCTCAGAGCGACGTGGGCGTCGGCATGCGGCGTTGTGGAATGCATTAGTGCCGCATTAATTCCAGAGAGCACAGCGTCATGGTTGTCGGAAGCAGCAGGCAGTGTCGCAGACGGCGTAGTGGGCCCAGAAAGTGGCGAGTTGGCGGTGTGGTGAGCGGAAGGTTCGGCAACCGATGGAATAATGCCGGGTTCTGCGATCTCCGGAGATGTGCGATAGGTAAGCTGAGATATGCCAAAATTGCCGATGCTAATTGTCGATTGCATGGCGATAGCTGTGTCGGGCGACGCGCGGACGTCGCTGGAGTGATCCTCATCAATAGCGTCAAGCGTGTGCTGAAAGAGCGTAGTGTCGTGTTCAGGTGAGGCTCGTGCGGTGATCGACTCGGTTTCTACAACAGCAGATAAGTGTAGGCGACGGCAGCATTTCGTTCTGCTCTTATCACTTGCGGTCACGTTGTGGAAAACGCCGATCGAAGGCAGCAAGAAAGGCATATCCGAAGAGTGTGTGCTTGTGTGGCGAGAATGGTGTCGCGTGAAGCAGCATTGTCGGGCAGTGGAGTATCATTAGCGGCCAGTGTACTACTATTGTCGAAGGGTGTTTGGTGGGTATCACGAGGAACGGAGGTGCCGGGTGAAACAGGAGATGCAATGGC
The DNA here is from genome assembly GCA_902602495.3 of Ectocarpus sp. CCAP 1310/34. NCBI lineage: Eukaryota > Phaeophyceae > Ectocarpales > Ectocarpaceae > Ectocarpus > Ectocarpus sp. CCAP 1310/34. The sequence continues at coordinate 113,195 of CACKRE030003009.1, forward strand.
ATGTTCGACCAAAGACCATAAAGATGAGGCTGCTTGCTACAGCAAGGAAGGTACTTCATTGGCGTCTGTGGAGGTAGCGGAGTGTGCCGAAACCGGGGAGCTGTTGCCACTAGAAGCAGAGCTACGTGGAGCACTATTGGTGCCGCGTGGGCTGGCTGCGGATGAGTCGGCGCCGCCGCCTGTGAGTGCTACCATGGTAGCAAGCTCAAGCTTACGAAAGAGAGAGATATGTCTACCCAACGAATCCCACAGCAGAAAAAATTCCCGCTGCACTCGAAAAGAAAACTAAAAAGTTGAAGCGACGCACGTTCGAATCCAAGACGACGCCAAGTGTGACGAGATGTGACGATCTCTGACGCGGGCTCAGTGTGGCGCTAGTCCGACCACTGTGTGCAGGTTGGAGCCGCTTCGCTTCTTCAGTCTGTTTCCTTCCTTATCCTTCCTTTCTCTCTCAGTCGCTGGCTATCGCTCACTCCCAGGCAACACCAGGGAACACCAGGCAATACTGAGCAAGGTGGGACGCTTGCAAATCGCTTGCTACTGCTAGTAACCATTGAACCGCTACCTGCTTAAAGTCGGAATACTAGGAATCTGGGCAGGTGGTCGGGATATTCCTGAAAGATATACCCACCTAGATGATATCTTAGTCCAAGGGTCCAAATACCGTAACACTGTACATACAATAGCCCTCAAAACTGCTGATATACACTTGGCTCTATCTGTAAACGTACTATTCTTTGGCGGTCTCTCTTCCCCTTCCATTTTTAGAAAAACTTGTTTTTCTGCAAACTGTGGACGAAATCGGCATGTTACGTTGCTCAGGCCAGCCGTGTAGCTTGTACAACGAGTAGTCTGGATGCCAGAGGGGTAGTGTAGGGCTCGAAAAAATGGAGAAGCATGAGTTGGTTCCTGTTCAGAAGCACAATGACCACTACCTAGTGGTCATTGTGCTTCTCAAGAAAAGCTTATGTCCGGGGTTCAAGAAAAGCCAATGTCCGGGGTTCGGATCTCCCCAACAGCATTAATTTCTCTGCGCCCGACATATGGGAATAAAAAGGCTAGACTGAAGAAACTGGCTTCGCAAAATGAGCCGAGGACCTGCTTGTATCGATCTGGCAAGTACAGCGCTGAATACAGGGATGGAAACCCTGGGGGGATGTGTTCGCAGGCTTAACAGCTTGACCGGACACGGGCATTAACTTTTGTTGAGAAGCGCATGACTACTAGTCTAGTCTAGACTAGTCTAGACTATTAGACTGGTCAGCGGCTGACTAGTAGACGAGTACAGTATAGTGGTCATTGTGCTTCTCAACAGTTCCATGATACAGGATGCCAACGTACTTTGAAGAAGTCGTTTCGCAGCAGTATCATTGCTGCCGTGGTGCTAGCCACCCTGCATAGAGAGATGTGGATAGAGGTCAAATAGCTCTACTGTGATGCCTGCTGCGTAGCTCCTCCCCGACGCATCCGTTGAATCGATAACGGAAATACAGCAGTTCTGTACCTTGCAGTTAACCCCAATCGGCTCGCCCAGCCTCGTCCCCTAACGGACGCCCCTCTGAGTCTTCCTTGCAGCAGATCCAATGCGTCGCTATCCACAGAACAGGACACGTGCGCCTCCCTGCCATTGCGAAGTACAAGCCGCATCACCTGGCATGCCGTGGTCTTTCCGCCCGCGCGATGACGCAAACAGGAGCAGTGCAACAGCAGCAGTAATTCGTGTCTGTGTGGAAAAAATGTGATGATCCAACTGATCTCAGTATGTGCGATCATGTGATTCATCGACATCCCCTCTGTGGCATAAAGCACATGACATGTAGTGCAAAAGCTATGGGTGTAGACTGTTGGTGTACAGCAGCAGTATGTGCAGCCGCCAGTGATACACACCTCGGTCAGTACCTCGATCAGGCCGGAAGTAGCTCCCATCTCGAGGCACTGAACCGGCCGCGCTCTTCGACTAAACCGTGGAAGCGGAGCACGAGCGACATAAGCACACGTTCTTCTAACCGTGGCCTCGAGTACGAGTACCCACAACACTGCACCAACCGCTGTAGACCTCATGTTACCGACACATGTGTGTAGTTGCCAACGCACGCGTTGTTCACGAAGGAAAGCGGCGAGATTGGACAGGTTTCGGTAAATTCCGCCGCTCGCAACCAATCGCAGATTTTCGTAGATCGTGCACACGACGATACGACAATACGACGGTGTCTACTGCTGGTAAGGCCACGTGTTGCTGGTGGTGAAGACCCCTCCTGTTTATGGGGCTGCATCAAGAGGTTCATCACTCGGCTGCCAGCTTGATACGAATGGGAGAGCTTTGGGACACCACTGGTTGGGAGGAATTCTTGTGTAGTTTTGTGTGTCATCATGATCGATCCTCTGCGGTACCGATCTCTAGAGGAGCAGCTTGAGTTCGATGAGGACAACTCTCCGATGCAGTGCAAACAATGCCTGCGGGGGGGAGTCAGCACCCCAGCGTTTTTCCTCTGCCACGAGTGCGGAAACACTGGTGATCCGCGACCGTTTTGCGAGCCCTGCTTCTTCGACTACCACCTGACGAAGAGGAAAGGGAAGGAAGGACACAAGCCGCACCCGATAGTGCAAGGAGATCCTGTCACCGTCCAAACGCTTGCAGATGGCGACGGTGTCACGTTTGCCAAGATGCACGACTGGGTGACCCTCGACTACATTTTGACGACGGACGAGTCGGACGTGGCGGTAGAGGACACGTTTCTCGCGAAACAGCCGCTCACGTTTCAGAGCGGTTGTTCCGGCCCGTGCATCCACCTCCAGCTTCGCGGGTGCACAGGGATAGCCGCAGCAGACATCATGGGTGCCAGTGACCCCTACTGCGCCGTGTACTGGAAAAACAACTTCGTCGGTGCCACAACCACAAAGCACATGACTCTCAACCCGAAGTGGGCGAATCAAACATTCGTGCTACCCCTTGCTGCAGAGTCTTTGGCAGCGCTGGACGGCGGCGAGGGCTCTTCAGCGTTCTTCAACGCCGGTGCGCTCTCGCCAAAACTCCGGATAGAGCTCTATGACTGGGATCGCCTGTCGAAGAACGATTTTCTGGGACAAGTGTCCCTCAGCGATGCCGAAATCCTTCCCATCTTGCGGCAAATACGAAGCGGCGAGACAGACGAGAACCAGGCCATCTCGTTCGATTTGAGACCAAAACAGAGTCGTGGACAGCTCGGCATTCGTGTTGCTCTTCTCGGGAGCAAGCTCTACGTCCACATCATGGAAGCCGAAAATGTCCCTAAGGCGGACCCGTTCAGCTTGAGTGACCCATACTGCGAGGTGAGACGATTGGAGAAGAAACAAGTACGAGAATGTCGTGCACAGACTGGTGGATCTAAATGCGTCGGGCTAGTGGGGTAGGGTGTTTCGCTGTTGTTGTACTTTTTCCAACATTCATCGTTAGCGTCAGACCAGATGACTTGATTATGCTGAAGTCAAAATACCTTGAAGTACGCTGCCGAGAATTCGTCCTCGGTGGCATGTTCACCCCAGTGTCTGATATCCACGAACCCCCTTGGTCTCGACGGCTCGGTGACACCGGACAAACCCTTGGGTTACTTCTGCGTACGACCTTCGGAAACAGGTACTTATATCTCAATTAGTAATTAGTAATAACCTGTTACAGAGGGTTTGGATAGCAAAACGTCACGTGACTCGCCTTCGTGATGCATTTCTTCGCTGTCACACCAAGCCTTGATCCTATCACACGTACATTTGCCGGCGACCAGGTGTTTTGGAATGACGAACTGGTCGGCAAAACCGCCCACATAAACAATACCCTGGATCCCGTATGGGATTTGGAGATCTTCGCCTTCAAAGTCGACAAAGATGGACCCAACTCCGTCGAGAAGTCCACTCTACGAGTGGTGTGTTTGGACTGGGATCAGTTCGGAAGCGATGACGTGCTGGGCCAGATTGAGCTGACCGGACCGCAAATTAAGCAGTTGGTGGAGAGCAAGGACGGTGATGAGGGGGCAGATGCCGGCGAACAGGCGATGGGAGAGGCAGACATGGAGAAGATTTTCGAATTCGTACAGATGTTTCAGGAGAACGAGATTGACGAAGCGAGGCTCGGGAAAATGATCGTCGGGGTGCCCCAAGACCCAAGCATCAAGAGCCAGCAGCACGACGCGAAAGCAGTCGACGAAGATGTTGAGGTTGTGGAGACGACATCCAATAAGAAGAAGAGAAGACACAAGAAACAGAAGAAGGGTGGAGCGCCTGAGGCGGAAGAACATTCGCAGAGACGGCTCCGTGAGGGTCAAGGGGCGGCAGAAAATACAGAAGTGGAGGAGAGTCGTGCCCAGGTGTTGAGCTTGGGAGCGGAAGCTGGCAGGCGCAAAGATGAACCACAAACAAACGTGGGGGAGCAGAAGAGCCGAAGGGCTGAAGCTATGGGTAATCAAGAGGGAGCAAGGGCAGTAGAAGAGGCAGCAGCAACAAAAACAGCAGCAGTAGAAGCAGCAGTCTTGGAAGATGGCATGGACGATGAAGATTGCGCGAAGGAGGGAGGGCGCCAAGGAGAAGAGCACCACGAAGAACCTAAGCAAAACGAGGAGCTTGAAAGACTGCCGCTGAGGGAATCCCGACGAGTAGACGGTGGCGTCGTTCCGGGGGAAAGCAGGAATGAGGAATGCCGGGATGCGGACGTGTCCGGCGGCGAAGACAACCCGGCTTCACATGACACTAAAGCAAGTTTCGATGCTCTTAACGTCGAAAATCTCGCGGAGAAGACTGGGGCACGTACCGAAAATGACAGCACTCTCGACGCTGGCGGCCTCCTTCCCGGGCCAGACCATACGGTGAGTGTGGCGCCAGGGGGCGATGCCGAGACAAGCGGCGTTTCAACCAACATTGCGACAACGATCACCGTCGGTGTTACCAATGCCGCCGGGCATGAGACCGACGTTGGCAATAGCACAGGTAGCGAGGGTCTGACGCCGGGGGAACCTCGGGAACGCAAGACAATTCTTGAGTCTAAAACGAACGAGGAGGATCAGTCAGCAAAGGAGGATGTGGCAGCAGATCACGCGCCGAAAGAAACAGCAAATGATGGTGTCGAAGAAGGGGGTGGTCGCGCCGAGGAAGCATCACCCAAGGCGGAACCGCGGGCTTCAAGGAAATGGAAGAAGACAACCCGAGATTCCTTTCGCTATCTTGACGGTGAGATGGTGATTCCGGTCCACCCCTTCAAGCCTTCTTTGGTACTTTGTATATCTAAGTCACGCCGACCCTTCCCCCCCTCGTCTTCCAGTCGTGCTTTTCGTGCTGGTGTTGGCCTACACATCGGGGGTCCACTCTCGTCAGTCGTCAAAAAGTCCCCCTGCGTCGCTGTCATTAGGTCACCTTTTGCACTCTATACACACTCCCGTGTGCCAGAACAGCGTTAGATTCGTTCTTTTAAACACACCCATTTTCTGTCCGAATCGGAAACCCAAAAGTCGAACAAGTGTTGACGGAGATGATTGCCTCCTTGCCCTCCATTTTGTGTGTCCCCTTGCCGCGCACTTCTTCTTCGACCACGAGCAGCAAGCGTTCAGCGTTTCGAGGAGGGCCGAGGCGTTCTGGTGGAGTATTTGAACGATGGTAAATCCGTATGGTTGGAAACCAAGGTCATCCCTCGCCTTCAGATCCGGGCAGACACACCGGTTGCCCACAACATTCTTGAACGAATTTGGGGGCAGCGACACAGACTGTTGAGCCTGCACAAGCGGGTGCTAAACGTGAAGCGGGGGATGAAGGCCTTGATGGGAGTCGCGATGACCGGCTCTCGGATGCAGTGGTACCAGCTGGGGCTGACGGACGAGCAGAGCGGGGCGAATTTCGTCCGCGGAACCGTCGACTGTCGGTTTCTGTACCACACCAGGGGGTCCGTGTTGAGAGGGCTAGACGTGGCGGTGTCCCACATGAGTCTCGGCGAAAGGGCCCGAGTGGAAGTGCGGTCCGACTACGGGTTCGGGGAGGTGTATGCCTCGAGATGCGTCCCGCCTTACGTCACTCTGGTGTTCGTAGTCCAGGTGGCGGCCATCGGGCACCGGAGCGCGAAGTGGCTGCTGGTCCGGCGAGCGCTCAGGGACAGGATGGACGACGCCTTGTTCCGTCTCCGATCGCGCCTTTCGAGTGTGGCATCGTCGTACGGGGCCGCGAGGCGCCTGGCGGCCTTACTGAGATCGCTGAGGAGAGAGGGAAAGAGCGTGAAAGCGCTGGTGCCAGACGATGAGGAGTCGGCGGTGGGGGACCCGGGGTTGCTGTCGGAGAGAACGGGGTACCAAGACACCCATGCATAAAAGCCAACACTGGTGTATCTAGCCTATTCGGATGATCTATGCATAGGATATGACTTCATAAATGACCTTTCCGCCCGGATACACACACCGGCCAACAATGTAGCGTCAGGAGCCCATTTTGGACACCAACAGGCCGAGGCACCTGAGGGTAGAGATACGATCATGGAGAGGGCGTTTGAAGGGCTTCAAACGCTCGGGTAGTAGGTGAAAAAATGACAGGGAGGCAAAGAATCACATGCACAGCGGTGTCGGAAATCGATCGTGAAACCCGCCAGTGGTGCTAATTCGGCGAACTCGCTTTCAATCCTTGGTTTAGTATCGATCTTTAATGCGCCGACCGCGTGTGTGTCACCTTGGTGCATGGCACCCCGAACGTCGGCCACAATGTTGGCGTCCTTTATTATTCGTACTTCATCAAATATTGTTTTCGATATTTGTTATTCGAAGTGACCTCGGGCATCCGTCTTACTCTTCGGGTTTCCGCCCCCGTCCCTTTTAGGTTTGATTGGCTATCTTGAAGCATTCGATCTGCGGCTTGGCTGCCATCTGATCTCGGGAATCGAGTGAACCTTGTTTCTCATCCGTGTTCTGTCAAAGGCGCTAGCTGATCTACCTATAGCAGCAGCATCGCCGGGCGGTGGCGCCTAACGATCCCCGTGAGGATGTCTTCGGCATTCCCAATCCAGTCTACGGCGTTGTTGGTCGATCGCACATGATGTTGCCGATGTAATTCTTGCGACAGGTATGTGGAATGTGTCGTTCTCGGTGTTTCGTGGGAAGGCCGATTTTGGAATTTTTGTTAGACTTATCAGTATCAACTGATATAAGACTGTTGCAAAAGGTATTCTGTTGAATACGACACAGTACACGATATCACATACATCATGAGCGATTTCAGCAGCACAAAAAAACATTACCGGTTTCAGTACACGTTACATGGCACACTAAACGCGGTATAAAAAGATAATACTAACGTTCTGGACGGCCGTATGCACCGGTTCAGAATAGTGTGATGATGGGCACTTGTGACGCGAGGAACAAGTGTCCGGAGCACATGTCCCTGTGATGGGCACTGGGACATCACCCATAAGTGCCCGGAGGGGGCTTTCCCACAGACGTAACCGTAGTGTCCGGAAGTGAGCACGAAACCTTTGTGAACGAACCCGATCTGAGCACTACTGACCGGTTATCGCAACTGTGAGCGATAACCACGCCTGACCACGCATGCCTGACCGGATAATGGAGAAGTTGGAACCGCATGCAATTGGAGTACCGCTACTTGCTCGCTTGTGTTGATCACGGAACGCTTCGCGTGTCTACAATCGAACCCTGTGAGAATAGCTAATGATCTGCGCAGCAGGTGAGAGTTAATAGCCTGGTGATGATAGCGTACTTTAGCCCTTCCCTGGAATATGGTACGCTTGCGGTAAATCGAACTCCGGGCAAGTGCTTGGAAGGAGCAGCGGGGGCGGTGCTCACCCCGGCCGTTGAAAGACGCGACGACCCTCTGGGAAACGCCAGCCATCGGTTCACACGGACCGAGGAGAGGCTCTCCCCCAATGACCATGAGGTCTTTGGGGTGCTGTACGGCATCGAGCAGTTCCACACCTACCTGAAGCACTGGAGGAAACCTCCTCATCACCGACTACGCTGCCCTGACACGGCTGTTCATGAGCCGGTGTCTGTCCTCAAAGATGCACCGGTGGTCGCTACGACTTATGCAGTCCGATATCGACCTCCAATGGCGCAAGGGTGAGGATTATACACGGCCCCGGACGCTCTATCGCGACTCCGCTGCAAGGGACCGCCGGAGCCACCAATCAACACGGCGTTTCCCGACGACACCAAGAGCCCGGTGGAGACCCAAGGCCCCACAGGACCTGTGCTGGATAGTTTGCCGCTCAGGACCTTGGCGACCCCCACCGAGGAAGGAGAAGGCGACCGGGCCCCGCTGGAACCGGTCGAAGACATCCAACCCGATCGAGATGACGAGCCATTGCTTGACGGCGATTCTCTTCACCGCGCCAGGACCCACCGAATCCTACTGTGTGCCGGAGATGAGCCTGGCCGTCTTCTACGCTCTTCAGCTCACGCCGGAGGCCCCGGAGGACGGTGACCTGCAGCGACCGCGAAACTGCGAGGATACGCGGTTGGCCCTGGCTCCCAGACTGCCAAGAGCTGTCGTCCTCGGCTGCGGAGCGGGTAGAGCATTGTGGCTCTCCATGGCCTCGTACACATCAAGGCCGCAGTCGAACCGGATTGGATCACGTTGGAGTGCCCTTTTTACCTAATCCAAGAATTTTTAGCGCTCGTGTCAACAGCTGGAGACAGGGAATCCACCTTGTGCGCTCAACCCTTTCAGGCGAGCGGCGCATGCACACACCGGCGGAGGTGCGACCGGAGATCCTCGTCGGCAACGCTTGCCGCCGATACCACGCCCACAGCCAGGGAGAGACCGCCGCGCGCCAAGCGACGGAAATCACCGAGACCTTCGCCGCTTCTCGAACGCAACTCCCTCATGGAGTGCGCAACTCAGTTCATGGAGTGCCCCGCGGGGTTCTCGCGGACCCCGGTCTGGCGCGACCGCCTGCAGCCATGCTTGGAGCGAGTCCGGTGCACCGTGCAGGATGACACTCTGTATGCTACGGATGTTGGCGTCCCCACCGGGATACACCGAGTCTTCGTCGTGGTCATGAATAGGCAGCCCGGCGTCATCCCCGAGATCTACGCGACGAACATGGCCCTCTGGAAGCTTCGTCTACAGCAGAGAGTGGCCACGAAGGCGACTGTTGGTGAGCTTGGGACGCCAGGGCCACTTCTTCCTTAAGCGCCCTCCCGGCGACAAAGGAGTCTTCAGCTTCGCGCAACCTAACGTCACCATCACGCATGGGAGCATCAGGGGTCGCCGACCGGCGGAGTACCAGTCCCACCCTGCCGACGACGGACCCTTCGCCGACGCACAGGACCTGTCACAGAAGGAGTTTGTGCAGCTCACCACGTCCCAGACGGTCTTCGACGTTCCGCCAAGCGTGCGACCGATCGATGCTGCGCGGGCGCTCGAGGAGTTCACCATGCCCCCCGTGCTACGGGAAGCCTTCAGCGTTCTGGGCATCCACGGCATCGTCAACCGAAACGCCGACAACGGGGCACCATGAGCGATGAGTTGGGCATCGCGCTGGCTAGCCTGTGGGCATACTCCACTGACGACGTCGCCACCGTTGACGCTACGACCGTCGACAAGTCGCGCTTCGTCGCGATCCCTCGGGTCACGAGGGGTATGGCCCGTCGAGCCGCGCGGCCGACGCCGACACCCGCCGCCGCACCGTCGCCCCGGGAGACGGCGGGCACTAGCGAACGCCGCGGCCGCGGCCGCGGCCGCCCCCGTGGGAAGGAGCCTGCACGCCGACCACCATCGGCCCCGCGCGCCTTTGAGCCAGGTGCAGAGGAACCCTTGGACCAGTACTCCAAGGCTGCCGCCTCACCTACGTCAGGCCCGGCACCGCCGCCGGCTCTGCAGACGATACCGAATACGGCCGCCAGCCCCGCGCCGACGGCCGCCGACCACTGCCGTCGACGCCACCCCCGGCACCAGTGACGCCACAGGAGACCCTCTTGGACGACAACACTCCGCTGGACACACTGGAACCACGACGAGGTCTCTCCACCTGGCGCAGATGGAGGACACCTTACGCGACACTGCCCGAGTTGTGGAGGCTCAGCAACGAGACCCAACATTTCGACGCCTCCGAGCAGACTTGGAAGTGGGACAAGTAGAGGACGACGACTACGTCCTGGCCGACGACCACCGGCCGTGGCACGCTCCGCGTGGCCGCGCGTACACAGTCGAGGTCCCCAAAGAGTTGGTACTCGCCGTGTTGACGCTGGTCCATGATGCGTACGGCCACGCTGGAGCGGCATGCACCACCCTCCTCTTAATTGAGCAGCAATACCACTGGCCGACCCTCAACAAGGACGTCCGAGCCTATGTGCTGTCCCACAAGTGCCGGCGGCGAAAAAGCATGCCTGGAGTAAGCAACTACACATGATGCCGGCGAAGCTTCTTCGGCCGTGAGAGGTGCTCGAAATGGACATCCAGGACCTCAAGGTAGCTTCTGACAAGGGCACCCGTTGCCTACTAGTGGTGGTCGACCGCGCTTCCAAGTTTCTCACGGCCTTCCCGCTCCCGTCTAAGGAAGCCATTGGGGTGAGTCGCAAACTCTTGGAGCTCCTGCTCATCTTCGGCCTACCCCTCATCATCCTCTGCGACCCTGGTAGCGAGTTCACTGCGGAGGTGATGCAGCACCTCTGCCGCTCGCTGAAGGTGTCGCTGAACTACGGCCCTGCCAACCATCCCCGCGCCCAAGGGGCGGTTGAGAGGTTGGGGGGGTGGCTGCACGAGGCTCTGTCCCAGCTGTGCACCACGTGGCCCAAGGGGTGGCACGTTTTCGTGCCCGTGGCGACCTGGATCCACCGCGTTACGCCCGACGCTTCCCTGCCCGGCGGAGCGTCCCCCTTCCACGTCCTCTTCGGTCGGGAAACATGAAGCCACATTGACGTCGTCATCCAAGCCCCTGGACGACAACTCTTTTGGCCAGGGACTCGAACGGACTATCGCCGAATAACAACGCATGGTCTTACCTACCGGCACGAGGCTCAAAACCGCCATCGGGAACGTCACAACGCCCGATTCACATGTGAGTCACCTGAGACCAAAACCTCCGTTGGAAACTACGCTCTAGTCAAGGAACCGACCGCCAGGCTCCCTGGGACAATCATCACCCGAAGCTCACACACGACCTCTACACCGGCGCGTGGAAGGTCACCGAGGTCATCTACGACCGCCTGAGCTTCGCGGTTCAGCTCAAAGGCCGCCGGATCCGCCGACGCAAGGTTGAAGCGCCTGATCTCAAGCCCTACCATGCACAGCCGTAGGACCTTCGGCCGCCGTTCGAGGATGACTTTACCCACTTGGTGTGGTCGGCTGACCTCGGCATGGCCGACATCTCCGTTGTTGCCGTGCCGCTGTATGCGCGAGTAGACAGGCGGGTGGTACACGGTACAGGCATCACTCCGACGTGGACTTGGGAGTACCAAGGTCGCTACCAGGACAGTGCTCTCTCACCCTGGCTGACTGAGGACGAGGCCGGCGACAGCTTTTTGTCGCTCCAGCTGGACGTCTTCCACGCACTGTACGAGTCGTACCACGGCGAGGACGCCGTCCGACGACCCGCCGGACCGCCTACTCGGGGCGAGCGCGAAGTGGGGTCCAGGGAACAGGCGCTGTAGCTCTTCGTCATTGGTACCCCGGTCGGCCCAGCGACGGCCACCTCAAGGTGTTCAAGGCGACCGTCTTCGACCAGTGCGACCCTTACTGGCGCGTGCATTACCCGGATGGAGATTGGAAGGAGCATGCAAAGCAGGAAATGGATATGGGCATCGGCGTCGCTGCCCGATCGTCCCTCCCTACTTGACCCTGGACGACGGACTGCTACCGTTCACTGTCGTGAGCCCGCCTACTGTTGTCTGGCAGTCTGGGGGGGTGTGCCGGCAGTGGTAGAACGTGTAGGAGTGCTGCGTCGTCTTCTTTTCTCACCGGGGGAAACGATCCAGACTTTACCTGGCAGCTGGGCAGGGAAGTATGAATCGTGTGTGGGCAACGTGCGGCCGCCCTGTTAGCATAGCCGTGTACCACGGTCTATCTATCTATGCTGGGGGGGGTGTTCTGGACGGCCGTATTCACCGGTTATAAATAATATAGTGTGATGATGGGCACTTGTGACGCAACGAACAGGTGTGTGTCCGGAGAACACGTCCCTATGATGGGCACGGGGACATTATTACCCATAAGTGTCCGGAGGGGGGGTTCCGACAGATGTAAGTGTCTGTCGGGTAAATAATAGACCAACGAACCAACTGAATAGTTGCGATAAGTTCCATTCCCCGCGCGATGATGAAACGGTTCCTCCGACTGACGGCTTGCACCCAGCCGTCAGAACTGTGCGGAAGTGAACACGAAACCTTTGTGAACGAACTCGTCTGAGCACTACTGAACTGTCATCGTAACTACTGTGAGCGACAACCACGCCTGACCACGCATGCCTGACCGGATACTGGATTGTCGGAGGAGTTGCAACCGAATGCATTTCGAGTACCACTACTTGCTCGCTTGTTGTGTTGATCACGGAACGCTTGGCGTGTGCCTGCAATCGACTCACAGAGAAAAAGCTGATGATCTGCGCAGGTGAGAGTTAATAGCCTGGTGATGATAGCGTAGTTTAGCCCTTCTCTGGAACACTAACTAAAGTAAGGAAGAAGTACTTCAACTTTTGAATAATAATATTTCAGGAAAGGTATCAAGAACGATCCAATGATGGATACGGTTAAGTCCGTAGTAGTAACGATTCGTAGAATGTTTACTAGATCGGGCATACTTTCCTAGAACGGTTCTCAGGAACGGAAAAGTCCAGAATAAGATTCGAAAGGTTCCCGGAACGTGTCCGGAACAACAGTGCCTTTGGTCTTATAGAACGGTCTTTGGTTCCCCAGAACGGTTCCGGAACGGTTCCGTACTGGTACTAAGGTTCCTCGTAGTTTCGTCGGTAATCGACAAAAAGGCTGACCACAGGCAGACCTCACCCTCTAGGGTGGCGGGTACGCCCCTCAGACGGCCTACCTAGTGATCAGCTCACCAAATCAGCCCATGCTCAGTTTTACTAGTACTCCACATACCGGTAAATGTTGAACCCGTGCAGCGCGAAGTGGCTGTCGACGACGACAGGTGTTCAGGAGGACCCGATTCGCAGGGTATCCGTCGATTGACTTTTGAATTGGTACACCTTCGCACATGTCGTCAGCTGGATACTGGTTCGAATCTCTTTGGGTGCACACTTTTTCTCCTGGTTTGGACATTTTCCCATGGACACAATGTTTGGCAGTCCTGAGAACTCCTCTGGTCCAGGAGCCGATCGTAAAAAAGAACCTTGTGACACTTCCATCAAATTACCCATCCTGGCCACAAGAGGTTCCCAGTTGAGGGTGAATTCTGTGCGTGGGTGGAGAGTGTTAAGGAGGACCCGATTCGCAGGGTATCCGTCGATTGACTTTTACCTGAATCGGTACACCTTCGCACAGGCATGCTAACGCTTGCCGCCACAGCCGGCGACAAAGGTAGCCCTCGCAGTACATGCAAACCTCAAGAAGGGCGCTCGAGCATCCGAGCGGGCGCATTCTGCCAGATGGCACCACGGTTGGCTTGTTTTCATTTCTCACTTTACTTCCGCCGAATCTACAATAGCGCGATTACAGAAACAGACAAAATAAGGTAGTAGAATGCGCAAAGACCCTATGGTCATGCGCCAGGGAACACCCGAGCAGTGAACACACCATTACACGCCTTGCAATCGAAAACAATGTACATAAGCTGCCCGTACGCGTCATCAACAACCAAGACACAAGGGGGTGTTTGGAGGTGCCAAGAAAGTCCTACCAGCATGCGGCGGTACCCTACCCTATCCTTCCCCCCCCCCCCCCCCCCCCCCCCCCCCCCCCCCCCCCCCCCCCCCCCCCCCCCCCCCCCCCCCCCCCCCCCCCCCCCCCCCCCCCCCCCCCCCCCCCCCCCCCCCCCCCCCCCCCCCCCCCCCCCCCCCCCCCCCCCCCCCCCCCCCCCCCCCCCCCCCCCCCCCCCCCCCCCCCCCCCCCCCCCCCCCCCCCCCCCCCCCCCCCCCCCCCCCCCCCCCCCCCCCCCCCCCCCCCCCCCCCCCCCCCCCCCCCCCCCCCCCCCCCCCCCCCCCCCCCCCCCCCCCCCCCCCCCCCCCCCCCCCCCCCCCCCCCCCCCCCCCCCCCCCCCCCCCCCCCCCCTCGGAGAATGAAGCTTGTGACCAAGTGTTTAAGAAGGAGGTGGATGCATGGGCCCAAAACGAAGAAATGACATCGAAGGCAGACGTTGGGAACGTAAAACTAGAGAAGGAGTTCACTGAGGACGAGGTTGAGGCGTGTGTGAACAAGCTGAAGTGCCACAACAGCAGGAGCGAATGGGATAGTCAACGAGTTCATGAAGTTTGGGGGGGGCACAACGCTCTCCCGAATAAAAGGACACCACACTACGCCGCAATTTTGCAGCGTCTGTCTATTGCCGCGAGAGGCCCCAGACCTTACGAAGGGCCANAGCAGGAGCGAATGGGATAGTCAACGAGTTCATGAAGTTTGGGGGGGGCACAACGCTCTCCCGAATAAAAGGACACCACACTACGCCGCAATTTTGCAGCGTCTGTCTATTGCCGCGAGAGGCCCCAGACCTTACGAAGGGCCACCTCCGGACGAGGTAGTCAGAACACCGGTTTTGACGACGCATCTACATTATACATATATTTTGAGTCGAGCGGAAACATAACATGAGGTGGTCCAACCAACCATCCCGGTCCCGTACATCAACCCTCCCCGGAGTGTCCCGCTCTGGTCCGTAGAAAAGACACTTGACAAAATATCGCAGAAAGCGTCCTTTTGCGTGCATCGGCGGCACTGCAGCTACGCAGCTACCACCCAAACACCCTGCACTGGCGTACCTTTCTACGCCCCTGCCCCATGCGTGGCTCGCGCGTGCTCCTTCGACAACCCATGCGCATTGCCAGTAGGGACTCCCGAACAGCGGGATATCCATCACGATCCCCGATGTTCATGCAAATGAACGTTCACGCGGAACAACCTGCCCAGCTGCTGGCCCCTCCACCGCTACTGCCACAAACCCGCGGCCACAGCCGGCGGACGTAGCAACGCGACATCAAACTGTACACAAGATGCCAACTAGAAGTACTTGCCGACAGTACCTGACGTTCGCGGCTGTTCGTGATTGTAAGCCAGCTTGACCGCGCTGGGCGGGACCGTCACCGTCACGGGCCGGGCGGTTGAAGACGGTGCGAGCGAGCTCGTCTCCTCGTGTACCTTCGGCACCACACCGGAGGTTCCGGGCTGTACGTGCAACGACGTCCAAACGTCAGGACATTCCACGCAGCGCGGTCCCTGGATCCTCACGGTCAACACATGCCTAACCTGAATCGTCTCTGAGTTCAGGGTGATCGAGGTGTCGGCGGGGACCGTGAGCTCGTGGCGAGTGCCGGCCCCAGACGCGAGCTGTCTCTCGAGATCTGCCCGAGCCGTGTCCGCGATTGCAGCCGCGCTTTGTCCTCGCTGGCCTCCGAATTCAGCGGCCCCCAGTTCGGCTCCGGGCACGACAACAGATTTCACGACACGCGTGCTGACGTCACCGGCGCCGTTGGCGGTCCACGACGTCTCCTGTACGAGCTCGACGCGCAGATTTTTCACGGCGACCGAGCTGTCGTTCCGCGCCACTACTATGACACCCACCGATTCGTTCAGCCCCACCACCGATCGATCAGCCTGGAAGCCCAAGCTCATGCTGGCGAAGGTGCCGGAGGGATGGGGGCGGAGGAACGCAAGTACGAGGAGTGAGATCCTGAGACGCTGGCAGCAGCACTTCTGATTTACACCGGCATCTGCCCTGGCAGGAAAGTCAAGACCCACTCGCGGCTCGTGCGAGTTGGTTGACACGCCGCACTGCGATTGGGCGAGGCGGGGTCCCAGGTTCATCGTCGGCCGAGAGTCAACGACGCAACTGGTGTCGAACATACCACCAAATTGCAGGGGAGAGCACACCTCGGACAGCGCCTCCAACCGTCGCGGCTGCGCTGATTTTGAATTATTGCCTATTGCAGAGGCTTCAGAGTCATCCCGGCTAAAAAGCAAGACACGGAGACGACGATCTTGACAAGAAAACGACCACTGAGCGACTACTCACCTTCCGCTTTGCAAGCAGTAGCACTTCTTCACGGCCTTCACTGCTGGCCCCGCCACTACCGGCGAACTGGCACTGGTCTCCTCCGGCTTACCCAACACCTTCAGCTGCACCTTTCCCTTGGCATCGAAGTTGAGCAACCCTGGGCGGTGCAGCCGTGCTCTGAACCCGTAAGCGATTGCGCAGCTCCCATTCCCCCCTTGTTCCTGCAAAGGTGTGTAACCGACATGCCTCACACGTGATTGACTCAAGTAAATATCGCGGATCGAAGCACTACCAAGACCCGGTTTGCGAAGGACTCCTCGCGAAGCATGGGGCGGCGCTAGAGCCATCAGAGCAAAACGCACGAGACGGACCGAGGTGTTGTTGACGTTTTACTCGAGCTTCTGCGTCACACCTTCATAGACGCCGGCAAGCTCGGAGGGAGCGTCACGGAGAAGTCGTAGGTGTGTTCCCCCGAGGCCGCCTTTCCACCGAAATCTGCTAGCTGGACGTCGTACCCGAGGAACTCGACGTCCTCGCTCAGCATGTCGCGGTAGGTGTACGGAGCCGCGCCACTTGTGGTGGGGACTACTCCCGTCGCTATGAACATGGCGCGAGTCTTCGCCAGGCCGACTAACCGGATCACGAGCGAACCCGCTGGCGATCCGGCATCCTTCTGGGAGTTGCGCACGTGGGGGAAGATATAGAACAGGATGAGTATCCGAGCAGCACAGCAATAGCTAGAGCTTTGGCCTGCCCTCTTTCCGCATAAAACACTGACCGGTGGCCACCGTTAGGACAACAGAGACAACAGTTAAAGGCTTAATAGTCAAGGCAGATCCGATAAAGAGGTCTGTCTGAGCTCGTGTCACTGGTGAATGGTTGTTTATTAGGGTGTTACTACTCTCTAGGCTCACTCCATCGCCATCATCGATCAGAAAAAGCTCCATGGAGCCTTGCGCTACTGATATACGTCTCTACACGGCAAGGATGGGACCGCGCGGGTGTAAACCGAAAGAAACACATTATGAGTCGGTGCGAAATACTCCACGGTAATAGCCAGCCCACAAGCTGTAAACCAACCAAGCTGCTGAGAAGTGGAGCAAAAGCTCCCCTCTCATTCTCGCCGATAGTTCCGCTCCCACCCTACTAGCTCGGGGGTTGATTGCAAAAAAACGTGGCGTCCGGGGTAGATTATTGGAATCAAGCCGTTGGAGAAACCTCTCCCTTTCGTTAGGAACCCGAGCAGAGCAAACCGACCCCACGAGCTCTGTAAGGCATCCGAGCTGCGGAAAGGTGGTGAAAAAGTCGCCTTTCTTTGTGTTACTGCCGGGAAGGGTCACACTTTAAACGCAGCTACTGGAGTTTGGGGGGTTGCTTTGTTTAAACTTCGTTTCGTACAAAGATGGTGGAATCTACCTGCTGATAATTATTCCCTCATTTGGGGGAGATCATGACAAAGCATTTTACGATAGCGTACACTCCATGGGCTGTAAGTCATGCGAGCAACTGAGAGGTAGCACATAGGGATCCACACGATACTCCCATACTCTCATACTCTCTCGCTGGGTATCTCCACCGTGACATGCTGGTTGCGCCTTGAGCGGTGGCCTAAAACGTCGGGTAACGTGGAGGTGTGTTGCCATGATTTCCGAAACAAAATTACTGGTGTAGATAGAGCATTTCACCTGCGGCTTCTCGAAACTGCGAAGAATTGGAAGATTCCAATTTCGGATAAGAGATGTCATCTGAAACGACTGAATGGTACGCTGTCTTCTGGAAGAAATCGAATTCCGATTTACGCTTCACTTTGATAATTGAACAGTCGAATCTGTCGAAAACTGAATCCAAAGGACCCCATGTGTCCCAAGGACAGAGATGAAAAAATATACCAGTACAGACCGCGTTTCGCCAGACTTGGTTCCGATTCACCGAAACCCGGAAGGTGTATAATCGATCCTTTCTATCTCTTTTCGAATCCAAGCTTTCTGCACTCTATCGTGTGACCTATTTCACGCGTCGAACACACCAAGTACGTTGGTAACTGCATCCATCTCAACGACACACCTCGCAGTTACAACCCCCAACAAGGAGGGAAGATATGGTATCGAGGAAACAGAGAGGATCACTCACCGCGGTCACGTTCAGGCGCACGGTGCCTTGAATCACATCTCCAGGGAAACACGTGCTTTGCCGGGTGGAAATGTCAAGTTCGATGCCCATGATCACCTCGAACCGTCTTCCTTTGGTAGAAGGTGCTCCTAACGTGGCAAAAGGAAGGGACAAACGCTGCTTATCACGAATCCACATCCGACCAAGTCAAAAAACTCTCCTTGTATGCAAAGAAACATGACCCAGCTGGGCCGACTGCTGCTATGACTTGCTTTTTGAAGGAGAGGGACAGAGGAGAGGCACCCGGCTCTCTCTCTCTTTCTCTCTTTCTCTCTCTCTCTCCCTCTCTCTAACAACATACAACGTGCTTTTCCACTGAGGAGCAATTCTGAGACGTTTGGCGTTTGGCATCCAGGATCCAGGACTGGTCCCAGGAACGCTGCTTGCATTCTGAAGTCTGGGGTGACCATGAAATCTGTGCACAAGTCTGCTTGCAGTACATGCATCCTTGTACAGAGGTGCACCGGCCCATGCCATTGCCCCACACATACCTCTAAGATAAGGTACGCATGATACCTGTGTGCTCCATTCGAAAACTACACTATGATGTCGTTCCTACCACCGTCATCATACATGATAAACTTGCGAGTTGTCTAGACTTCAAATGGTACTTGTACTCAATTCCGTGCCAGGATGCAAGGGTCTCACCGACCAGGCTCTCGCACCCGCTAACGCCAACCCACGGCAAGGCAACCGACCGCGTGTCGAATAAACGAGGCACACTTCGGCGCACCAGAACATGAATAAGCGAAATAAATATAGCTTTCTTGAAGCAGTAAGCGAGGTGGGAGTTGTACCTGATACAGCAGCAGTATCCAAGATACGCGCCAGCGCACTACGAAGGCTACACCAGTGTACAATAAAACGCTATTCAGCGGGGTGATGCTGAAACGGTTGGCGACGTTTTGCGAACGACGTTTTGCGAACGGTCTAACACAACAGCAATACCTTGGATGTGGCTAGAAGACGAAGGGTAGTGCAATGTCCTCCGCGCTCCCTCTTTCTGCTGTCGCTTGTGTGCGCGCCCTCTCCATCCTTCTTCTCTTCATCAACCAACTTCACTTCGATCAGATGACGTCACGTGGCGATCAGCCCGACAGACCCGAGGACAAAAGGTGCGCCAATCAGACGCACGAGCGGGGTGAGTTGCACATGATGGCGGCGAAATCGTCCGTCGTCCGTAGCATTTCGTGACTGCATATGTATTACATAGTTCTTCGTCATCATGCCAATCGACAAAGGTGTGGTCGGGGGGTTGGGGAAAAAAGGCATAGACTGGTTTGGTGTGTTGTTCCCTGGTGGGGACAAAGCACTGCTGCCACTGGTGTGGTGTGGTCCGGCAGACGGTTCCCCCTCCCCCTATGAAGAATATGTTGTTGTTGTTGTTGTTGTTGTTGTTGTTGTTGTTGTTGTTGTTGTTGTTGT
>CACKRE030003015.1:13135-53585 GCA_902602495.3 Ectocarpus sp. CCAP 1310/34
GCGACAACAGACCCTCGATCAACGAGGAGGCCAAAAATACTTACGAGAAAGCATGTGTGGCTGCTGCACGCGCGGAGCTCACAACCTTTGGCACCGGCGTTTGGGACATTGCCACAAGAACATCATCGAGGCAGCTGCGCGTATCGAAGAAACTGGAGTACGAAATGGAACCGTGCGAGACGTGCAAAATTGAGAAGAGCACGCAGAAGAAACATCCCAAAATGGCACAGCATACTGCTGTTCAGCCGTGTCAGCGGGTTTATACGGATCTACTTGGCCAATCTCGCCACATGCAAAGGGCGGATACAACTATGTTAGTAAATTCACGGACGAATATTCAAGGATGAATATTGTGTATTTGATACGGTCCAAAGACGAGGCTATCAACACACTGGATAGATTTATTCAAGACATCGTCATACCGAATGGTTTTCGGTTGGAGCGACTCCGCAGCGATAATGGAGGCGAAAAAACATGAGAGTACTACAGGGACTTCTGCAAGACCATCGGAATCGTTCAAGGGTTTACGGCGCCAGCTACACCGCAACAAAATGGCATCAGTGAACGCGCTAGACGAACGCTCATGAACATCGTTAGATGTTTGATGCACGGAGGAAAACTGCCGGAGTTTTCATGGGGCGAGCTATGTTGCACGACGGTACACATCAGGCTACCGCATGTGCATCTCAACAATGAGACGCCCTACTACCGGATGTTTGGGAAGCAAGCTTCGCTACGACATCTGCGGGTCATCGGCTCAACGGCATTTGTGCACCTGGAGACGTACAAGTCCAAGCTCGCGAATCATGCTTGGCCGGGGATCCTGATAGGGAATAGCCCCGACAGCCGAGCGTATCGGGTGTTCAATCCGCACACAAAGTGGATAGCGCATAGATAGCCGGAATGTTATATTCATCGAACCGATGGATGCGGCCATGCCGCCGGCTATTCCAACACCGGCGGAATTGCGCAACAACACGGAAAACGACTTATTTGTTTCCTCGGATGTCGTATACATACCGGGAAACGAGGGGGAAATGGATAATTCGCAACATGAGGATTTTGAACAAGACCAAGACCAAGACCAAGAACAACAACAAGAACACGAAACAACTCGCATGAATCTGCGAAGTGCTGGAAGGAGCATGAATCATCAACTCGAGAGAAACAACAAAGGACAACAAGCCGAGCTACGACGGTTATCGCCTTGGAATAGACTGGCTAACTTTGTGAATCAAGATCATCAGAATCAAGACCGAGACATAAGGATCAAGACGCCAACAGCTGGAGAACCTGTACGGCCGCCAGCATCCATACCTATACCAACTACATATCAAGAAGCCATGAGGTCTATGGACGCCGATCAATGGAAAGCAGCTATGAACAAGGAAATGAGGAGCCTAAAAGATCGTGATGTGGCGGATCTAGTCCCAATTCAGAGTCTACCCCCTGGAGCTAAGCCTATTGGACCAAGATGGTTGTAAAAAATGAAAGNAAAGATCATGATGTGGCGGATCTAGTCCCAATTCAGAGTCTACCCCCTGGAGCTAAGCCTATTGGACCAAGATGGTTGTAAAAAATGAAAGCAACTGGAGTAATGAAGGCAAGACTCATCGTACAAGGCTGGGGACAACGACATGGCATCGACTGTGGAGGAACTTATGCACCTGTGAGTCGATTCAGTTCGCAGTTAGTGTTAATGGCGATTGCAGCGGAGAGAGGATACGTTGTGGAAACCATGGACGTGGTAACTGAATTTCTTCAAAGCAACGTGGAAGAAGAAGTGTACGTTCGTCAAGCCAAAGGATACGAAATAACGGATGAAGTTACGGGACTACCACTGGTGATGAAGCTCAAGAAAAGCTTATACGGACTGAAGCAAAGCCCTCGGAACTTCGGCAACGCATTTGCTAAAGGGAATAAAGAAATCGGGTTTACTGCTCTACTGAGTGACCCGTGCGTATATGTGTACGGAGCTGGACCGACATATGCGATACTATGTGTGTACGTGGACAACTGCACACTAGCCGGAAGGACACCAAGTGTTGTACAAGACTGGAAGAAGCAATTATCGGACAAGTTCAACATGACCGATGGAGGACCGGCGGAACTACTACTAGGGATGGAGATTTATCAACGTGACGGAGATATCACTGTGAGCCAACACAAATACGTGACGAATATTCTGAACAAGTACCAGATGGTGGATTGCAAACCAGCAGCAACTCCAGGGAGCGGACCGGAAATCGAACAAGAGCCGGAGAACGCTATATATTTAAGCGACGAGGACAAGAAACCTTACCAAGGAATTGTCGGCAGTCTACTCTTCCTGACTCACACAACGAGATGGGAGATTGGATATGCCGTGATGGTCCTGTGCAGAGGGATGAACAAGCCTACTGATCAACATATGGTCGGAGCTAAGAGAGTGCTGAGATACCTTCGAGGATGCCCGGATATGCCGCTGAAGTTCAGGAGAATGGGACCTGAAGTGCTACTGTGACGCGAGCTTCGCTGGATCAAGCGAGAGACCTCAGCAGTGTACTTCTACTGGATACATCTTCATACTGGCGGGAGGCGTCATCAGTGCAGCATCACTCTGCAGACGCTAACAGCTCAATAAAGCGTACATGCGGAGATCATTGCAATGGCTACAGCAGCTAGGGAAGCCATCTATCTGCAAGGTGTACTATTGTTGTGTTGTTGTTGTTGTCTTCACATTAAAAACCATCCCGGTCTCTCTATCCAGTACCTCCTTCTGTCTCAATCTCTCCGTACTAATCCATCACTTGACTCGGCCAATTTCCGTGGTCACAGGCTAACGTACCTAGAAAAGGTATACCAAAATAAAATGGACCCCAAGGGTCAGCAGAGCGATAAAATACAAGAAAACAAAATATAATCAGAAACAAATAAAATAAANATCTTCATGTCGTCCTTCAGGCATGTCAGCCAGTTCTGCTCCGGGTTTCCCCGGCCCGGGTCCTCCCCTCCCACCAACTCGCCGAACATTAGCCGTTTCGGAAGCCGCCCGTCATCCATCGGAGCTTGGATTTCCATGTGGAAATACTGGGTCTTCTGTATATTCCGATTCATTCGGATTCTACGGGAGCTGTGAGCACAGCAGGAAACTCCATGTTTCCAGGCCGCAGCAAGTTCATCAGCACGAGATACTGGCAACTTCGACAGAACGTCGACAAGGGAAATATTGTACTGAAGTTCGTGAGGAGTGAGGAGCAGCTTGTGGACATATTGACCAAGCATCTGGAACGTGTCCAATTCATCAAACTACGGACATTGGTTCAAGAACAAGGAGATCTACGAAATAGGAGATTTCGTGCGGAGGAACTACGGAGACGACAGTTTCACAACTTCAACGTCAAGCATTGTTGAATGAGGAAAGTTCGTAGAAAATGATTGTGCCAACCACAAAGTGCGGCACGCCACCTCATCAAGCCGCGGCCCTCTCACGCGCACAAATGTTCTCTGTCCTTTCACAGACACACTCTTCTCTCCCTGTCTCTCATCAGGCAAGACCTTCACACATTCAGGCCTTCCTTCCTCGACACAGGGCTTTTCCTCTGCAGATACGTGACATACCTACAAGTTCGACCTTGACGACAGCGGCAGTAGAACCCAGATTTGCAGATGATGCGGGCCGAACTAGCTGCCGTCCTGTTGGCTTGCTCTGCCAGCCTCTCGAGGTTCGCGGACGCCGCCATAGTCGAAGCTTCCACCTTGGCAACCGTCACTGCAGTGGCAGACCTGTACGACCCGAGCCTCAGCGCTGAAAACGGATGCGATCCGTCAGGATGTGTCGCCGAGCTAACCAGAGTAAGTGAAATTAGCACACAACAGCGATCGCATCACAGTCGAGACGGGGTAACTCCCACGTCAATTTTCTGCAAGTTGGTTGGTTTTCCTATCGCTCTTCCACGCTGACAAAGCGGTAGCTGCCACCAGTCAGGCATGCCGCACATGCACAGCCGGCATCTTGTCGTCGGGAGCTTGTTGTGCGTTTAGGGACCATGCGGTTGCCATACGACAGCAGTACATGCTTATTTTCGGGTCTGTTGGTCCAAGGATCTTTAATCAACTAGACAAAATGAGTGTGCACCTCCTAGAGTTCTCCGCGCCTGCGGGAAAACATCCAGCTGCTGAAAAACTTCCATGAGGCCGCGCGTCTGGAAGTCTATGTGCGCACATGAAGTTCGATATTGCGGTGTTCTGTTTATCCCGGGGGAAAAGAACAGCCAACCAGCGTACCTTCTTCGAGGTACACATCTTGTGGCGAACTATGTAAACCGCTGATGTTGTTGCGCCCTGTTTCCCTCCCTGCTGTATGCTATACTCCTCTAGACTGTGTATGTATGTCCTTTGTATTGTCTTCGGCCTCTGTGTTTTGTGTTTCTTTTCTTCATGTCCCCCCTGCCTACTCTGCTGTGTTGGGTACCTTGATATCCCTTTTACTGCTGTTGCTTTTGTTTTTACACATCTGGCTGTCTGCCCATCTGCCGCCTCTTTGCTCTGTTGGCCCCGTTCCTCCCATGCCCTGGTGCGTAATGCCTGGTGCTGGTACGTTACCCGTTGATTTATCAGGCGGGTGTGGAAAGCGTCCTCCTCTATTTTTGTCTTTGTTTTTTTTTTATCGGTTTCCGAGGGCTCTTTTCTCGACCGGTCGGTGCGGTATGTGTTCCTCTTTCTACCATTTTGTTTTCTGTTCCGAGTGGTTTGTACCCTATTTATGTTTTTGTTTCTTCTCCGCGGCGTTGCAATTGTGCCGGGTTTTGAGACCACGGGCTCCCCATTTTTGTGGACTCTACACTACAGAGCAAATGTGAGAAACAACAACAACAACAAAAACAACAACATCGTATCATCCAGTACAGTGTAGCTGAAAAACTGGGGCATGAGTCAGCGTGTGCTGAAACATTCCGTCGCTGAAAAACTGGGGCACGAGTCAGCGCGCTGAAACACCCCGATCTTGACAAAACGCATGGAATGTGTGCAAGAGTGCAGGGTTGGCGACTTTCTCCTCCATGCTACTGCTGTAGTTTTCAACAATGGAGTATATGGAAGTGCTCATAGCCATCAGTAATTTATTGTCGCAGAGACTTGATCTTCCTCGTCGAAGTGCAGCATGGACGAGCATCTTCACATGCATGAACACCACCAGGAAGGATATTTTTCGAAGTAGTTGTTCGTTTTCTCTCACGTGTCTCCGATTTTTCCGATTTTGCGTCGATGCCGCACCCACCCCAGGATAGCGACGCGACATCACTTGAATCCCGCTGGTCATGCCAGCCCGCCCTTGGCGATGCCGGCTCGGAGTGTAGGATCACATACGGCCTCGGCATCCAGTACCAGCTCTCCGCTTTGAACATTGGTACGTATGGTTAATTGAGTGCATAAAGATCTCGGTCTTGTGCGCTGCATTTCTCTGGATTACTTACTGGTTGTACCGCAGTGAGTGGTGTACCGCTATGAACTTGCTTACCGTGTGACCGTGTTTCCTTGCCTGTTACTGCCCAAACTCTTGTGTGGATAGACCACTGGTGGTTGTAAAAACTCCATTGTTATTGCGGTGTCGTGGTGGTTGATTTTCGAGTGTAGGCTAATTCCTTGTTTTGTGGGGGCCAAGGGTATCATAAATACATGGCATGTATGTACAGTACAATCAGCAAAAATAATTTTGTTCTCTCTCTCATTCCTTTCAATCTTGCTATGCCTTCCGTACCGAGGGGTGGGCTTTGTGTATCGATCAATCGATCCCCTTCTTCGATAGATGTTATGTATGGCATGGCACCTGCTACAACGTGTGATTGTCTGGGGAAATTCTCGGTGAATTGTGTACGTATGGCAAGTAATGGTTTTTCTATTGCAGTACATCTTGGGCACACAACAGAGTTCATAGTTTGGGGCGTGGGTTCGAATCTCGGTGCAGCCAGACGAACTGGGATTTTCCACAACATAAAATAATACCGCGCAAAAGAATATTTCGAGTAGTCTACATGCCAATATCCGACCTTCGCCGTCGATGAGGGTATGGGACGGCTGAATTCGTCTTGCGAAATGAATTAAGGCAAGCACCGCGCAGAAGGAAGGCGGAGAAAGATTCCTGTGTTTTTCGTCCCGTCGTGTGACCTCGGCTGATGCGACCAGAATTGTACCGGAAGGTGTAAGGACCTGTTCGTACGCTCCATGCCAACACACGAGCAGGAACGATGTCCGGAATAGTAAATGGGAGGCAATAAAAAACAGTTCGCAGAATGTTCATTGTGGTACCCGATCGAGGGCAGTTACGGTTAATAAGCCTGTGATTGTGCGACCACGGAAGGTTGTTCCATGTCCAGATGCCCTGTACCTGGCCGTAGGAACTCCACGACGAGTGAAATACATACCTGAACTCCACTCGCTGTGTGGGCATTACTCGCAGCCATGTACAAGGGTGACGAACGGACAAGGACCCTCGACATCAGCATCGACAACCTCCCGTACACTACCTGGACCAGCTCGGGGACGACCACCGGTTTCGAAACCATTGAAGTCGATACTATGGCGCGATGGATCTCTGTTGTCGGTGTTCTCGAGGACTCGGAGTGGCTCAGCATCATGGAGGTTCGTTTGTATGACGTTGGCAGGTCATTGACTGGTCGTGTCAGTGTATGTAATTATCTCAGTCCGTGTTTATTGGGGCATCTGTACCCTTGACACGCTCGCACGCCTACCTTCACAACCTTGTCGTGAGTGTCGTCCCTGCAGCTTTTCCAGCGCTCTGAGCGGTCTCACGCGTGCCCGAACAATATACATCAGACTACAGTATTCTTTTCACCTTGTTGTCATGTTGGAACAGGTGGAAATTATGATCAATGATGGTGAGTCAGGCTCTGACGATGGCGACACCACCACGACCGACGCGGGTGATGACGACACCACGACCAACACATCTGCTGTAGAAGCGAGTACTCTAGGTCTGGTGACGGTTGGAGCTTCCTTCTACGATCCCAGTCTGGCCGTCGATGGCGGATGCGACCCGAGCGGTTGCGTTGCTGACAACACGAGGGTAAGTTGTGCTGCTGCTGCGTATTCCGATGCTTCTTCTCCGGCGGCTCCTTCTACTTCACGAATAAAGTAAAGTCCAACGTATTCAAATTTGAAACCTATGCGATGCCTCAAAATAGCCTGAGGTTTCATATGATCCCCATCCGTTGGCTTCCATGCCCCATGGCGATCCTTTGGCGGGCTGTTTATTTGGAGTTTCACTGTTGTTGTTGTTGTTTCAGTTTTGCTTACTCTTGTTGACGTACGTATGTTAATACTTCTTCGAAAGCAGTATGACGACCTCCAATCACATACTCGAAACGCTCAACACCAACGATTCNTGGAGTTTCACTGTTGTTGTTGTTGTTTCAGTTTTGCTTACTCTTGTTGACGTACGTATGTTAATACTTCTTCGAAAGCAGTATGACGACCTCCAATCACATACTCGAAACGCTCAACACCAACGATTCGCTATCAGGATGGGGACCTATCCGCCGCATCGCGCTGGAGCTGTGCCCCTAAGCTAGGCGGCGAATGTTCTATTTCGTACGACCTCAGGACCGCGTATGATCTCGATGAGGTCCGCCTAGGTGAGAGTCGAGCTGGAAGAGTGCTGTGGTGTTGCTTGTTCGTTACCGGCAAGCGCAAGGATCGAGTCGCTTACGGCAGTAAAATTGTTGTTTCCTCTGAGCACNTTGGCGGGCTGTTTATTCGGAGTTTCACTGTTGTTGTTGTTGTTGTTTCAGTTTTGCTTACTCTTGTTGACGTACGTATGTCAATACTTCTTCGGAAGTAGTATGACGACCTCCAATCACATACTCGAAACGCTCAACACCAACGATTCGCTATCAGGATGGGGACCTATCCGCCGCATCGCGCTGGAGCTGTGCCCCTAAGCTAGGCGGCGAATGTTCTATTTCGTACGACCTCAGGACCGCGTATGATCTCGATGAGGTCCGCCTAGGTGAGAGTCGAGCTGGAAGAGTGCTGTGGTGTTGCTTGTTCGTTACCGGCAAGCGCAAGGATCGAGTCGCTTACGGCAGTAAAATTGTTGTTTCCTCTGAGCACATGTGTAAGCATTGTGAAGTCTTGGGGGCCACAGTTTCCCCCTGTTCAGCAGCATGTGGACGTTGTTTTGACCCGGTCGTTTTCATTGTCCCAACCACCCACACAACAGCCATGTTCAAAGGCACTGAGAGGCAGGTGACAATGGAGGTGCGGGTTGACGATACGCTTGTCACTACCTGGACCAGTTCAGGCACAACGGATGGCTTCGAGGCCATCGATTTGTCGGGCATATCGGGCCAGGTGTTGGAGATCACAGGCGTCCTGGGCGACTCGGAGTGGCTCAGCATCATGGAGGTTCGTTTGTATGACGTTGGCAGGTCATTGACTGGTCGTGTCAGTGTATGTAATTATCTCAGTCCGTGTTTATTGGGGCATCTGTACCCTTGACACACTCGCACGCCTACCTTCACAACCTTGTCGTGAGTGTCGTCCCTGCAGCTTTTCCAGCGCTCTGAGCGGTCTCACGCGTGCCCGAACAATATACATCAGACTACAGTATTCTTTTCACCTTGTTGTCATGTTGGAACAGGTGGAAATTATGATCGATGATGGTGAGTCAGGCTCTGACGATGGCGACACCACCACGACCGACGCGGGTGATGACGACACCACGACCAACACATCTGCTGTAGAAGCGAGTACTCTAGGTCTGGTGACGGTTGGAGCTTCCTTCTACGATCCCAGTCTGGCCGTCGATGGCGGATGCGACCCGAGCGGTTGCGTTGCTGACAACACGAGGGTAAGTTGTGCTGCTGCTGCGTATTCCGATGCTTCTTCTCCGGCGGCTCCTTCTACTTCACGAATAAAGTAAAGTCCAACGTATTCAAATTTGAAACCTATGCGATGCCTCAAAATAGCCTGAGGTTTCATATGATCCCCATCCGTTGGCTTCCATGCCCCATGGCGATCCTTTGGCGGGCTGTTTATTCGGAGTTTCACTGTTGTTGTTGTTGTTGTTTCAGTTTTGCTTACTCTTGTTGACGTACGTATGTCAATACTTCTTCGGAAGTAGTATGACGACCTCCAATCACATACTCGAAACGCTCAACACCAACGATTCGCTATCAGGATGGGGACCTATCCGCCGCATCGCGCTGGAGCTGTGCCCCTAAGCTAGGCGGCGAATGTTCTATTTCGTACGACCTCAGGACCGCGTATGATCTCGATGAGGTCCGCCTAGGTGAGAGTCGAGCTGGAAGAGTGCTGTGGTGTTGCTTGTTCGTTACCGGCAAGCGCAAGGATCGAGTCGCTTACGGCAGTAAAATTGTTGTTTCCTCTGAGCACATGTGTAAGCATTGTGAAGTCTTGGGGGCCACAGTTTCCCCCTGTTCAGCAGCATGTGGACGTTGTTTTGACCCGGTCGTTTTCATTGTCCCAACCACCCACACAACAGCCATGTTCAAAGGCACTGAGAGGCAGGTGACAATGGAGGTGCGGGTTGACGATACGCTTGTCACTACCTGGACCAGTTCAGGCACAACGGATGGCTTCGAGGCCATCGATTTGTCGGGCATATCGGGCCAGGTGTTGGAGATCACAGGCGTCCTGGGCGACTCGGAGTGGCTCAGCATCATCGAGGTCAGTGCTTCTCACACGTGCTACAGCGCGGGCGCTGCCACTAGTCCAATGGAGTCGTTGGTTGGTGGAGACTTTCATATGTTTTCGCTCCTTTGAGTATCAGACAGGGACGTTTTTGGGTCTAGTGTCGGGTGGGGTCGAGGGTTTTTTTGCGCTTTGAGAACGTTGCACTCTAACGCCGCCATTGGCACAACGGTATTCAGTTGGAGAGCACCCTCATTCAAAGTTCCGGGGACGGCGGAGTTTGCGGTAACACAACTCCTCAAGCTCTGGTGAACCTGGCGCCCTACCTCGTGCCGCTGCCGTCGGTGGTGACAATCGGAAGTGCTCCGTCACTCATCCCGTCTTTGCCAAAAATGGATGTGCACAAGTAAATGTTTTCATTGTGGCGGGCGGCGTCGGCCCTTGGTATCCCGGTTTCATCCTCCTCTGTTCAGGCGGAAATCATGGTGCTGGGAGACGGTGCCAGCGCCACGCCGACAATTCCTACCCCATCGCCCGCAACGCCCAGCCCTGCAACGGCTCAACCCTTCACGTCCACCACCGGAGCTCTGCAGCCTGTGGGTCTTATCCCCTTGGCCAGTACTGGCGGGACCAGTCTCGAGAGGTACCACATCAAGGTACGTCGTCGTTGGAATTTACCTTGATCGTCTCGGTAGGTGCGCTTGTACGTGTGGTTGGGGAATGACAACCTAGCGTTGTCTAGAGGTTGTTGCATTGCCTGCAGCAATCGTGAAAAGAATGAAATGATCTCCAATCCCCCGCTGTTGTCGGATCAATGCTTCAAAGATCTGGGTGCAACCTATCGCGGGGGAGCGATATTTACGGACGACAGACAGTACGTCATTGTCAGCTCACCTCATGCACTCACTACCTGGCCCTCGAACTCGCTGGTGTTCGAAGCTGCTCCTGCGGACCGCCTCCTCGGGAAATTATATATTTCGAGGAAATAGAACAAGGAGGCGGTACGCAGCAACCATTCCCTAGCCCTAAACATTACTCAAGTTCCCCGATCGTATGCTTTACGCAGCATGTCTCTTCATACGAAAACCCTACGAAGGTTTCTCCTTCACATATCGCGCTTCTGCGGTGCAATACGTGACCGTTTGTTTCGTACTAACAAGGACGGGGACATGTCGACTTCCTGGACCTGCTCCGGCGACCCTCAAGAGGCCGATGACCCGTACTACGATTGCATACTCCAATTCAACATGTTCTCCCACCGCCACATCAAGCAGGTCAAGATCGGTGAGATGGATCCGTTCGATCCACGAGTAGCACGGCAGGCTTCGTGTATGGACGATGTTGAGCGGATACTCGTACAATGGTTGCGGGCCGTGCCCTGCCCCTAACCGCATTTGTTTTGCTCCCCACTTGGTATTTTTTCTATCCACTTTGAGGATTCTTTAAAGTACATCATCTACGAAAGGACGACCGCCAGACACAGTAACGCGCCAGGTCTCGTGTCAGGAACGATGTTGAGTGGTATAGTGCTTTCCCTAAGACCATTAACGTGCCCTTGCCCTGCTCCGATCCGCCGCTCCTTTGGACCACCTTTTTTGTTGCGAAGCTCTGCCCGATGGCGCCGAACGTGCCGTGGACATGAGGATTGCCGCTCCGTACGACGCTAGCGTGAGTCTCAGGAGGTTCGCAGTGTGTAACCTCGAAGCCTTGTTGTCCCGACCCTTTCGCTGGACTTGTTGTCCATGAGTCCGGCGTCGAGTACTTGCGATTCTCACACATGCGTACCGCCGCGGGCAACATCCTTGATGACCGAACGATGCAACATATTTTCCCCGCGGGATGCTTTTTTGGTGGGGGTTAGAATATTTTGTCGGGGTACACTGTAATTGTCTTGTGAGGAAATACCGCACTCCTGAGCGTTGGCTGAGAAGGCTAAACCCAGCCCAATTGTTGGGTTCCCGAGCACTGAAACGCGGCAGAGATATGGTTACCTGCACTCGCCCACGTGCGCAAAACGCCGCGGGTGTGGTAGCGCCCTTCTAAACTCTGCAAGTACTCGTGAACAGCGGACGGTGCATCTATAGCTGCGGGATCTGCGACTTGGAGGGCTTGCAAAACTTCGAGCTCACCTGAAGATGCGTTCACGATGATACAGTATTCGTGGTCCTTTGTTGGACTGCGGCAACTAGTGACATTCTATCCCCCCCCATGGCGTTGTGCTTGGCATCGGCAACGAAAAAAACTTTTCTCGTGTTCTGCGCAGTTTGGGGAGGTGTTCGTTACGAGTTCGGGGACCACGGACGGCTTTGAAACGTACGACTTCGACTACTTCACAAATGTAGTCGCTATCGCCGGAGTATTCACAAGCGGCGGCCAGTCTATCAGCATCTCGGAGGTCGGTATTGGCTCGCAGGGAATAGCTTGTTCAGCACGTCGTCGCTCTATCCCACTGTAGTGGCCTCGATACCATTCAAGCTTAGGTGGCTTTGCATGACTTTCTGCACTGCGTCCGCCTTTCTTTGATGGGAATGGCCAAAAAACAGTGTTGGGTGCCCTGAAACACGGGTTGCAGGACGGCTCTGGTTTAACTTTGACGTCTTCCTCAACAGCGTGCGTCATGGTATCTCTCAGCAGGAGCAAAATAGATGTGATTGTGGCGAGAAGCGTGGCTCGTTACGAACCCGTGTTGCTTGCTGGGCAAGTAGATTGTTCCCTGATGGTAACAGAGTCATATGTGGCCAGTGAGGAAATCATCCCTGGTGATTGGTGTCGGTGAGGTCGTCCTGTAATAGACAAGACCGGGGGATCAGCGAGGTTTGGAAGTGGGCCTTTTCTGTACAAGAGCAGTGTCCATGCGCTTGATCCCGAACAGGTTATCTCAGTTTACCCTCACGTGTCGGCTGCTTTATTTTTTTTTCCTGCAGGTGGAGTTTGTCGAAGAGATCCAAGACGGCGAAGTGTCCGTCGTCGACTTCGACACGCCGTACGACAACGGGGACGGCCTGTGGATCGTAAGTACCCGACTTCTGCCGCCTGTTTGCTGTGTTTTATGTCGCCGTGGCTTGATCGAAAGGTGCTTAGAATATGGGCGAGCGACAGCATTTAGCCAATCGCTATCTTCCGTTGCAAGGTTCTAGTACCTTTTCGGCTGCGAGGATCGCAAATTGGAGGGCCTGGCGAATCTGTGCTTTCACAATGGACCACCCAGGCATAACACGCACGAAGGAAGTCATGGTTAGGGCTTCATCAATCTGAATGGCGATGTGGACATTTGTCACAGTTTAAACCAACATCATGGCGTGAGCCTTTGCCACCGAATCATCCTGCATGCGATCGTTGCGATGTCATTTCACCCTGCACAATCGCTGTGTAGTCTACGCATGTAGGATGAGCTGCTTCAAAAAACGTCATCCTGCTCTGTTTGAGAATGAGAAGCGTGGCCATCGTCTCAGCGCGTTAACAACATTACGACCGCAACGCTTCCGGCCAATCGCAATCAGGGCGCCACGACCGACGCCTTCGAGTGGTCTTCCGAGTCCGACGAGGCCATCGACCGGACGTTATCGTTCGTCCTCAACTCCTACACTATCATGGAAGCGG
Organism: Ectocarpus sp. CCAP 1310/34; assembly: GCA_902602495.3. Taxonomy (NCBI): domain Eukaryota; class Phaeophyceae; order Ectocarpales; family Ectocarpaceae; genus Ectocarpus; species Ectocarpus sp. CCAP 1310/34. The sequence continues at coordinate 26,387 of CACKRE030003015.1, forward strand.
TCGAGCTGCAGTTCCCCGTAGGAGAGACCTACAAGTTCGAATTGACGCTCTATGACGATGAAGAAGAGATCGTGTCCACATTTACCGTGAGAGCTTGTGTTGGAGGTTGTCGGGACAGTCGCAGTACTTCTACTTGTTGAAGATGTGACCAAAATGTCGCCGGTGTTATAATCTAACTCTTGTTGTGGCCGTCGATGTCAGTTCGAGATGATGCGCGAGGCAATGGCAGGCTGGCGGTCCCTCCCATTTCCTATGTTCGGTTCCTGTTGGTCGTGTTGGAAGAACTAAATTTGAAGAGTGAAGTGCAGTGACAATTCGACAGACTGCTGCAAGTGCCCGGTACGCCACAAGGATCAGTTCACAGTCAGAACGCCCAGCAACCTATGCTCGCTATGCCTTCACCACAAATCCGTCGCAGGGATTGGAAAGCGTGGATTCCGAAGTATGGCAGCGCTTCGAACTTGGCACCATCGACGATCCAGTCACCGAGGTCACCATCGTCATGAAGGGGACGGGCTCGGGGGCGCCGGGGTTCAAGCTCGCGAACGCCCGCTTCTTCGGCACCGCAATCGACAACCCCAGCAACGCCTTCTACGTGAGCGGCTAGGCCTAGAGCACAGTAGTACTGCTACGTGTTCAGGGCGGGAGGGATGTTCAGATTCGAGACACCGGTGGTAGCCGGCAGGTGCAGCTACAAAGTGTCGCAAACAGTTGTCAAATAAAAGGCGATACCTTTACATTGTTTGACCCGCTTTTTTTCTTTCGAGCGGTTTTTCAATGCCCAGCCTGTCTTCCTCTGCTACGACCCCCTCATTGTTGACGTACCGTCGTAACATAATATTTTGCAGGTGGGCTCCACATACCTCGACAGCTGGAACAGCGACAGGTACCCGGACTTCGTGGCAGAGGGCACCGGAGACCAAAAGGCCATCATGGGCGCTATTTGCGCGGTGAAGAAGGCTTCTTTCGACGGCGTGGACTGTGTCGGCGGTGATGACGCTGCCACGGGCAAGGTATGGTCATCTTTTGTTCAGTAGTGTATTGCTGGTGCTGTCTCGATAGCGTATCTCTCATGTGAACATCGCGGTCAAGCTGAAAGGGCTTGTTGCCCGAATCTGTTTGGCTCCTCTGTTACTCGAACCTTTCCCCCATGCACCAGACTGATGTTTGCAGCAGATGATACCGTTGTGGTCGTATATTCTACCACATCATGGTTTGTACCATTCTCCTCCACTCGTTTTCCTCCCTGCAATTGCTTTCTTTGCCCGCGAACGTATCAGGTGAGCATGCCCATGGGCGAGTGGTTCGTGGACGGCAACATCTTCATGAAGTCGGGAGTCTACCTCGACGCCAGGTACGGCAAAGTTTGGGATAGCAGCTCAGATTCGGCTTTTCAGGATGCGAACGCGATGTGCCGTGTGTGTCTTCGCCTGGGAAATTGCGATGCGTACTCCTCACCGACCCGAACTCTTCGCTTGCGCGGTGCATGGAGTAAGGGAAACAACTCATGGAGAAGACGGTACCATATATGTATGTGTCTATTGGAGTGCCCAAGAACCGGAGACCACCCAGAAGCCGTTCGAGTGACGTTCTCAAGCGGCCTTCACGCCGGCCGCTACCGTTACTAATTTGTCCTCTTGCCCTGCCGTACTTTTTTCGCAGGTTCTCCATTGACGACTCCCCGTACACGACCGACATCATCCTTGAAGACGGGGCGGCGGGAAAGACGGACACCGCCGCCATTATCGTCATGGACGGCATATCCGACGCACGGGTGCGTGCATGATAAGCTCAACCAAACCAACCAATCCACCTTCCCACTTCTCGCAAACGTAAACCTGATCGTTCTTTTTTTCGCCAGATAGATGATCACGGGGGCGTATGTGCGGATTGTATTGTCTAGGTCTCTTATTACGACGCCTGCCAAATCTTTTCCAACTCTCGGCATCACCAACCACCCGATACCCCCCACGACGTGTACAATCAAAGGTGAACGTGTTTTCTGTTGGTCGGTACATGATGGCAGAATAACACCAATGTGCTAGCGTTTACCTTTTTGCACTCGTGTGGGACAGCTTTCAGATGTGTGGATCTACGGCAACTACGACAGCGAGACCAGCAACGACACTCCCGCCGTGGATGGCCTGGGGTCTGTCGGCCTCTCCATCACGGGCTCCACGGTGAGCTGAGCGTGACCTGGCAGATGATGGGTTGAGAGCGACATATTCTTTGTTTGGCACACCAAAGCACTCTGATGGAAGTTGTTGCGGATTGACGTCACTTGCCAGTTTTGGTCTGGCGCGCATCCCCTCGCCCTTCCGGGAGGTCGAGTAGGTCACGCGGTAACTCTTCCTGTACCCGCGTCAGGTCACGTTCAGAGGCACAAGCACATTTTGCCGCCAACGGAATCTTCTCTCATTTCCCTGCTAGCGGCACCTACCTACCTTGCCTGTCCTGAGTCGACGTGTTGCCATCTTTATCAGTTGTTTGTGTTCACCAAGTGAAGAAGATGGATCATTCTTGCCCAGAACATCACTTGCGAACACACCAGTGCCCGCATCAATATCCTCCTCGGTACTTCGTTTTAACCGCCCGAAACCGTGATCTTTCGTTTCCAGAACATCACTTGCATAGACACCAGCGTCTACTCCAGCGACGGTGACGCCCTCGTCGTGCGCGACTCCCAAATGGTTAACATCGATGCTGGACCGTACGACGAGTGAGTGAATGACTAGTAATGTTTTTCGCTTCTGATTCCAATGGACATGGCGTTAGCTTCAGTTGACGGCGCACACGACGCCTGTACCCGTACGTTGCCGGCCCGCTCGTGATCAGCACACTCACCAGAAGCCCAGGCTCAGAAGTTTGAAGCCACTGAGGAAGCTGGCACTAAATCAGAGGTATATTACTTACCCTATGCTCAATCGTTGAAACACAGCAAAGGCTTGCTGAAAATAGTGGTGCATTGGAGTGGACTTGCAACGCATCGAATGTTCAGGTTGTTTGCGGATGCTACGATGGACGTTGAACCCAACTAGTCACCAGTCGCTCGTTCTCGGATCGGCGATGTGTTTGTGTTCGTGGTGCCACGCACGCAATGGTCGACCGACAGCCTGGAGAGCCCTCGCTGAATGTTTTCGATCTTCAAACCCTACAGCGGTTTGCCATTGAACGCACCCTCTCCCCAACGGAAACGGAAATGGTGATAGTGATTTCCTATCCTTGCCCGTCGCAGCGTGCTTCCTCGTACTGGCGTCCACCGTCGGCCATCGTTTCGTCCATCCTCTGCATTCCGGTTAGTATCATGAACCCGTTCGCTGCATGCTTCGGCGTTTATTGTACGCGAACGTGCCTTCCCCCCAACAGAGAGTACCTTCCTTGGACTATCGGCCAAAGCCGTGGCACTGGGATTGTGGTCGACTCGTCGGACTCTGTTTGGATTCGCCGCTACACTGTGAGTGCCCTGAATGATTGACGATGTCAGCATCCTTAACCTGGGATTTAGGTACAGCTGGGGTTTGCCTTTGACTCGATGCCCCGAGAAGAAACCAAACAAGACGAAATCACACCACTGGACAGTCAGCGCTGACTAGCTAGTCTACCGAATTGACTTCGGTTTGTACGATACGCGTATTTACAATGCCGGCAATATACTGATCGTTAGTGTGCCTCATAGGACTGAGCGGCTTTGTGCTGCATCTGAGGTGAGATTCATGACGCGGACGAAGTACCCCGCCTACCCCCATTCATTTACAGGAGAACTACTTTTCATTAGAACCCGACCATATGCTCTTGTGCCACGCATGCAGACATACGACAATGGCGTCGCCGGTATCCACGTTTCGGGTTCTAACAACTTCACCTTTGAAGCCACAATCGCCGACCAATGCTGGGGTGAAGACTGTGTGCTCGAGGGCGAGGGCAACGTTGGAAGCCTGGACGGGCAGCAACCTATCGAGGTCATCGTCGAGAGCTCCACTCTCGTCAAATTCCAAGACATGAAGGTCCAATCCGTCAACGGTGAGCTCGCGTTTGGTACTACTTGCTACATTCATGAGTCCTTGCAGTACACGTCTCTCTTTCCAGACCCGTATAGGTACCATGTTCTTGTTGACAGCATTTACCTCCCCTCAACCAGCATCACCATTCCTTGGGCATTGGTCGCATTTTGTGCAGCTAAGCATCAGAACCATTTTTTCTGGCGTTTCTCCCTCCGAGCCTGCTACTCGTTGCGACAAGCCTTGCGCAACATACCAATATATGAAAAACCCATATAGCACCCTAGTTTGTTTCCTTCCTCCGGCGCAATCTACACTATGCAGACCCGGTGATGACAGTCTCCTTCAACTCTGGGGTATCGTTCGACAACTGCGGCTTCTCCAACGTCGAAACTGACACATGCGTCATTCAGGTAACTCATTTTTGAGGATGGAAACCACAGAAACGAAGGGCTAGAGACAACGATCGGGCAGGTTCCGGGTCCCTGCTATGGCTCTCGAACGACTTCGAAACAAGTGGCGATCAGTGCGAGGGCGCTCGAAGCATGCCCTCGCCTCCTGTCGAGAGTGCTGGAAATTCACGGTATGCGTTCGGTATGGCAAAGAGACGAAAGCTTCTCCTTGACCACTTGCAAGAACGAGCGAGATCACGGCCCAGTTCCAGTGCAATGGGTGAAATCGCTCTGTAGAATCTGACATGAAATCTCCCAACTTCACGCGGAATTTCTTGTGGGTTGTCTGCTGTCTTTGCTGTAGTGATGCTAAACCGACGTACCGGCACGTATGAGGCGAAATGCCAACGGGTTCGAATCGTTACTCGGCTGAAGAAATACAGTACCCGAACCCTTGTCTCGATTTCAACGAGCGATCGAAATTTCAGAGATCAAACATCTAATCTGCTCTTCGAGTGGAGACATTGGGCCATTGCTAGATTGCACCTAATGCTTTAAACTTCCTGTTGAGACTATGGCGTAGGCTTCTGCATCCCTGACGAACCGGTTATTACCTACCCCGAAGTGCACCCTCTCTCAACAGCACCGACCACACACACACCCCTTTCTGTTCGTTGTGTGCCGCCATTCTTGTCGTGTAGACTGACACCACCAGCGAGGTAACGACGGGTGATGACCCGGAGCTCAGCCTCGACGGCACATGCTACGTCAAGGTGTGAGGACGGACAACCAGCAGCGCCGCAGAGGGGACATCGAAGCTCATTTCACGGCGCGCTTCCACAGGGCACCCGTTCAACCATTTTGACGCTTCAATGGGGGTTTGATGTGTAGGACGGTCCCTGTGCGCGTTGAATGTACCCTTCCGTGTGTTTCTATGGAGGTGCAACTGCATACTGTAGTCGAGATACTCTGTTGAAATGTTTGTTGGAAGTGATCAGCATCGATGGATGCTGTTCTCTACTAGAAGCACGACTGGTATGGAGCGTGTACAAGTATATTGGGATTGATGGTGTAATGTGTGTACAGGACCCACGCTACTTATCAGCTGGTCGTCGTTCTACAACTGTGCAACAATTTGTTAATGAAGGAGTGGTATTGCTTGTCGCTCTGCTCGCAATGTACATCCAATCCTGGAGGATTTCATGGGGATGTCCGGATTCGGACAGGAGTGAGTGTTGCTCGTCGTACCGTTCAATAGTCAGAGCCAAGCAGGCGCCAGCGGCACTTGATTGCCCGCTGAGCTAAACTCGCTCGGCTTTCTTGGTCGGTGCAAGGGGGTGGGGTAGTGTGAAAGAGTCCCCAGCATGTGTACGTTCTCGATATGCGCCCAATGTAGTAGCATTTGGCGATGTTCTGTGTCATACCGACTAGGAAATCGTTATTGTCGATGGTTGTTGTGATGGTCGCACATAGAATTGTGCTGGTCGACTCTTGGCAGATGTGATTCGGTCACGGCGCCAATATGCGCCTAGTGTAGATGTACCTTTCTTTCTTGTGAAGGGTCATAGCCAATATAAGGGCACGCGACGAGAATATTTTGGGTCGGCATTTTGGGCCAGCCGTCTCAGACGAACGTCAACAATGGTTCTGGCCACTTCTCAAGGTTCCTTCGGTTGAAGGTGTTTGATGCAGCTCGATCGAAGAACAATGGTTTCACGGGGGTCGGATCTACGAAACCTCTGTTTCGATAAATAACGGCACGTAAATGCTTGATTCTTGCTCTCGTCTCATGCACGCTTTAGCGACAATATCTCAGGGGTGCCTCCACACGCAAGCCCTTGCCTCTAGCTATTCCTCACGTTCCCTTGTGTTGCGTCCCCCCTTTTGTTAAGCGAGGGCGAGCATTGACCGTGGATTTTCCAACCTCCTGTGCATAAAGAGGACCAGACGCGACAGGAAGTTGGGGGTTGGCGTTGGTACCTGGCCCTAATTTATACTTCACCTAGTCTGGAGTGAATACAACAGGTTGACGGGGATGTTACCAGGCAACTATTTTCCCCGGGAGCAAATCCTGTACTGAGTGCCGGAACGATGGCAGCACATGTGACGAGCAAAATAGCAACGGCGTACAATGTGGCTATAAAACGGCACACCAAGTCGGTCACCACCGTCCTCGCTTTCCTCGATTGTGGATGAAGGCTCTCTTGCATAATATGGCCCTGAGGTTAGCAACTCGAAGAAATGTGCACGAGCGTAGTGATCGAGCAGGATTGGTAAATGACTTTTTCGGTAATGCTATTGACGACACCGCACAAAATGCCCCGAAAAAACTGGCACTGCTTTCGTATGGCTCTCTCTCAGCTGTGGAACACGCTCAAATTCGTCCCGTAGGGACCGGTGGTTTCCGAGATATGGCCCAATAGTATGTCACTACTGCTGGTTGGGGTGGTCTCCGAGCACAACACACGAACGAACGAAACTACTAGGGACCCCGGGGACAGTCGTTTTCATCCCCGCTTCTTCCGATAATTTACTGGCAGGTAAAGCCAATTGCTTGTTTACGGAAGTTTCCCCTCTGACAAGGGCCTAACTCGGCAAAACGTACATCCCTGGATCTCATGTGGTCATATTTGCGAATCTTGAAGGCCGCTATTACCACGTACGATGTTTGTAGGGGGTTGAGGGTTATGGGGTTGGCGTTGGGTTAGGGATGCGAAGTTCCCTTCTCTGTTTCACATGTTTTCTCTTATGACTGGCCCTGCTACAAGCAGGGCTTCCTCCAATCCGAGGTCTGCGTTCTTTTGAACCTCCCGGCGTGGTTGGTTACAAGGCCGCTAGTACCACCTGCGATGTTTGTAGGGGGTTGAGGGTTATGGGGTTAGCGTTGGGTTAGGGATACGAAGCCCCCTTTTCTATTTCATAGATTTTCTCGAATAACTGGCCTTGCCAAGCATGGCTGCCTCCAATCCGAGGTCTCCTTTCCTCTGAACCTGCGTGCGTGGTTGGTTACGACGAAGTGTTGTCCACATCGAACAACACTAGACTTTCTTGCGTTGCGCGAAATGTCTGCAGGCGGAATGGTTATTCCGCGTGGCTATTTTGTCAAACTACTTGCGGAAATAGCCGAGACGGCTCTACAATAATAGTGGTGATCATCGTGCTCGTTGGTGAATACTTCGCGCACCCTCCCACTTGCCTGCAGCGTCGGCTTGTTTTGCCTGTATGTCAATGTCTGCTATACGTTATGTGTGATGCATGTAGTCTTGTCTTCTTGTGGTGTGTAGAGCTTCGCATGCATGTTGAATGACGGTGTCGGCAACAGCGTGGGGGTCGGAAATTGCTTTGGACGGTGCATACGTTTCGGAGAAATATGATTGGGTGGGAGCGCAAGGTGGGTCGACCGATGATGTATTCTTGGCCTGTCACAGTTGTCGTAGAGTATTTCTTCGATTACCGCCGAATCTGCTCGGAAATATTTTGACGGAAGGAGTGAATTTGGTCAGGTCCGTTTCCATGTAGTCCACATACTTTACCGACGGCACCATTTTACCTTGAAATATCGTCATGGTTTCGCAACATGTTCACATGAACGTATTCAAGAGTATTGTGCGACTAGAGTACTGAAAGGGCAAAGTTCTGGCTCCAGATGTACATCAGTTCCCTCGACTTCCTCGTCGAGGGAGGCTCCTCGACAGCAAACAGTGAACATGATTTGGGCAAAGGCCCTCCTGCGATGTAATGCCTCTATTCGATCGAACACGGGAGATATGCATGTTGGAGTCGGGAGTCGGGGGTCGGTGTGATACCGGGACTTCAGGAACAGACAGTCTTTAATGAAAACGTCATGAACAAGGATGAAGAAGAAACATTCTCGCGTAGGGGGTAATGACAGTGAAACAGTATAATTTTAGCAAGTCGGGATATGCGAGGTGATCAACCTCACGAAAGAGGCGATTTACGAGCGTTGGGGGCATTTGGTGGAGCACTTGCAGGTTGATGCTATTCTCCCGAAGATCGATACATTTTGTGCATTCACGCCACGGGGGCACCTCTCCCGCGTTGCTGGTGTTTTTTAGATGGTACTATTCGTAAGATTGCTCGACCTGTTTGTTGGCAGCGTATCTATTATAATGGCTGGAAGCGTGCACACGCCTTGAAATACCAGGCGGTTGATTCGCCAAATGGCATAATGAGGCAACTCTGGGGCCCCACGGTAGGGCGTAGGCACGATGTGACGTTGCTTGGACAGAGTGCACTTTTAAATATTTTAGAGCAGAGCAGTCGTTCAATGACGAGATGGGAGAACCCTACTACATATACGGTGACCCTGCATACCAGGCGTCGCCGTGGCTTATGGCGCCTTTCCGGGGGGTGCTGACCGCCCTAGCAGAGGCATTCAACCCGGAAATGAGCGCCGTCAGGGTGTCCGTCGAGTGGGGGTTTGGGCGAGTTGTGGCCTTGTGGTCTTACATTGATTACCAAAAGAAGCAGCAAGTAGGTCTAAGCGCGTGTGGCCTTGGGAAGCAGTACAAGGTAGCTGGCATCCTGACGAACTGCCAATGCTGCTTCTACCCCAACCAAACGTCGACGTTCTTTGGTGTGCCTCCGCCCTCTCTCCGCGCCTATCTTGTTGAAAAGGGTTGAAGGGGTTTTTACGTGTGTATGTGTGGTGTCTGCCGGACTACGTGATCGAAAGTTTGCGACTGCATGGCGTTTGGCTTTGCGATGCTATGGAACAAAGTGCATGGCCATCACCCGGATGGTTTGTCCCCGAGCCTTTCGCTCGCGGCCATTCGCTCTTGTTGCAGCGAAAGAGGTGTTTCAATAATCCGTGTGTTTACGGTCCTCGTACGGTACTATCGTCATGTCCGGGGGGACGCAAATGCGCGCCTAGTTTACATATATATTCGGAATACTGCACGTAGCGCACCTTCGCACAAGGGCGTTGAGGGAGGTGGTTTTTCCCAAACCCCTAGCCCTTGTAAAGGGGTGTTGTAGAGCCGACTGACTCGGCTTACTGTTTAAGTGTGTGTTTCCTCGCAGATGGCGAGAGAGAGAGAAGAAAGGGATGGCCCTAAAGATGCGGACTTTGCACAATCACCGAACGTCTCCAACCACATATCCCCCATGTATCTCCCAACTCACGCAACAGCAACTTTGGACTGTGTAATTCCCTTGATTGTTGATGCCAGTGACTCACCACTCGCGCATAGAAATACGTCCGCCAAGGACCGAAACACAGCCACAACACAAGAAACAAAAAAAACAGGGGGAACCCGGCCGCTGAATCAAAACCCCTCAGAAATCCGACGCCATCATGCCGTCGTTATCACGAATGATTCAAACGGCTGTTCTGCCACAGGAAGACAACGCGTATCCAACTCACGGTTCGCTTACCACGCCAAACGACACGTGAATCGTAACAGCCCTTCCTTGTGCAGCAATAATACAAAAACGCCCGGGCGCACCAACCCCTGGCGAGGATGTGCAAGGAACTTTTTGTTGGTTGAAGTGACACCAACAATGTAGCCAGATGAACACATCAAAACGCAATAGAGATACAAACACGCAAGGGATGGGGAGAGTGACGTGCATCGGATAGTAGAAACCCTCTGCATCGTCTCATCATGCATCGAAAGAAATGAAAAGAAAAGAAACGAAAAGTTTCCCGAGAGTTGGGCACAACAATAATCGGAAACAAAATAATTCAAAAAAAATTGTCGCCCGAGTCCAACACTTTTCACCGACCTGGACAAGAAAAAAAAAAATGTCACACGGAAGAAAAGAACAAAAAAAAAACGCGCCCGAATACGACATTTTCCAGCGCATCCGGCGCCCGCGACAGGTGGTGTCGATAGCAGGTATATTGGAGGGTGGTCGCTGAAAAAAAAAGAGAAAAAAACCGTCAGTCCATGCGACACCTTCTCGCCGACAACGATTACTTGAGGCATGGAGAACAAAAGAACGGCACACGACGACACGAAGAAAAAAAAACACACACACATACTTGGACACGACAATCCGCAATCAATCCCGCCGCCGTACGCAACAAACCATGGAAGCGCGGGAGCTGCGCCCTTGACGGCGAAGGCAAAATGGCGCAGACCCGACCCGCATTCCACTACCACGGTCGCGACAGCATCTTCGTCAAGGCTTCCATAGGGGCCTCGAAGCTAACCCGCCAGACGGACGAGCTCCCAGGGGTGCAGCGGAGGATGACGACGCCCCGCGACCCGATAAACTCGGAAGGCGGACGTCGTCACTGCGGATTCGCCGTCCGGCTGGTGCCTGTCCCGACACCCCTCCAACCTCTCGGTGCGCATTCGTCCGGGCCGCAGGTCCAAGTCCTTCGCCCGGGCCGTCAACCTCGTCCGCGGCGGGACGAGAAGAAGCGCCCGAAACTGCCGCCGCGGCGGCAGCTGGGGTCGGTGCCGGAGGCGTAGATCCCCTACGGTTGGAATACTTCCCCGTCCCCATGGGGGCGGGGAACACAGGAGCAGGAGCGGCGGGGAACGCAGGAGCAGGAGCGGCGGAGAACGCAGGAGCGGCGGGGAACGAAGGGGCAAAGGTTGGTGCAGCCGCCGCCGCCCCTCCGGCAAACCTCTCGAACACGCCCAACATGTGGTCCAGCCGTTGCTCGATACCACCAAACCTCTGACCCAAGGCCCCAACCCCGGTTTCGACGGTGGCGATTCGCTGGTGCATGCTGGATGATACCTCCTGCTCCTGCTGGGGTTTAGGTGGCTGCTGCTGCTGCTGCTGCGGCGGCGGCGGCGGCGGCGGCGGCGGTGCCGCGGTCGCTCCCGATCCACTCGCACTTTGTGCCCTTTCCTTCTCTTCCTCCCTTGCCATCTTCCTCACCATGTAACCCGCGAGGGTCTTCACCAAGTCCTCCCCGCCGGCATCCTCCGACTCATACTACCTACGCGAGCGACGCGCTGACCTCACCTGCCTCCCGAGGTTGCCCGACGCCACNTGCTGCGGCGGCGGCGGCGGCGGCGGCGGCGGTGCCGCGGTCGCTCCCGATCCACTCGCACTTTGTGCCCTTTCCTTCTCTTCCTCCCTTGCCATCTTCCTCACCATGTAACCCGCGAGGGTCTTCACCAAGTCCTCCCCGCCGGCATCCTCCGACTCATACTACCTACGCGAGCGACGCGCTGACCTCACCTGCCTCCCGAGGTTGCCCGACGCCACGGCCGTCCCTACGGCGTCCCTGCGCGTTTGATACTTTGCTGAGCAGCGCCCGCCGTCGAAGCCCTCGATGACGACGTCGTCGTCATCGTCCGAGTCTGTCGGTTCTTCTCCGCCCCCACTCCCTAATAGGACGCCGTCCCAGCCCAACGAGGCCAAGCCGGCATGGAGGAGTTCGCCGCGCGACTTCCGCTTCCGCTTACCTAACCCTCCCCTAGCACCGTCTACGTCAGCAGCAGTCCCCGTTGCCGACCTCTTGCCACTAGCCTTGACATTTTCAAGGGCCTTCTTCCGCGATCGTTCGGCCCGATGTTGGTGCTCCGCTCTCACCTCCTCCCCTCCTTTCACCACTTGTTTGCACGATTCGTACAGAAGGACAGCGGTCTCGAGGGCTATCATCTGGGACCGCAATCGTACGCACAGCAACGATGATATGGCCGGCCTAGTCCGTAATTACCGTCACCGTACAGGAAACGTTGCGAAACCAAACCGAATTCGGTCGGAAAAGTAGGGCAGAACTGTTTTCTTTACCTGTGTAGCTCAACACTACATCGAACGGCCTATAAACAAAGCTTTGTCTGTGATGAATGTGCGTGTGTTCCCCTGCGGTTCATGTGCATGCGATCCAATGTTTCTTATTTGTTTCTGCCGCCCGTACTGCTTTCCCCTGCAGGATACCCTCCACTAAGAAAAAAAAAACTCCTTCTCGCCCCCAGATACACATCTATGTCCTTGTGCCCATAACGTACTATGTTTAGCATGCCTCCGTGACGGTCACAAAGTACGTACCTCCGTAGTCTCCGACTTCTCCGCCCACTGCTCGGCGGTCCGGATTCCCTCTCCTGTCTTCGCGAGAGCTTTCCTCTCCTTCTCCAAGAACTTCGAGTGGTGACGTAACCACAGTCTTTTCATCTTGTCCACCACGAGATCCCTTCAAAAAGCCTGTCCACGGGACAACGCCGAAATTGTAAAACGATTTGTTTTGTTGGACACAAGATACCTTATGTCATTGGTGAGAAGACTTTCGCGGGATGCAACATGCATCGCGAAGACAGGAAATGAAAACAAAAGAGGGAAGGAGGGAGGGTTGGGGAGGGTGTCTCAGATAAACACAAGAAGAGGGCGAAAAACAATCCACCTTTGATTTTTTGTCGGTGCACGCTCGTTTTTTTCCCGCCGACTCATATTTTGGCCTCTCGCAACCAGTTCAATACCGTTCGCAGCAATCAAGGGCTTGAATGGCAGACCCCAACTCATCCCAATTTTATGCTGCTTGTTTCAGGGTATGCTTAGGTCCGCAAATCAGCATTTGAATCGTGACCTCCGTGGGAGGGCTCCTAAACCCAGCAAGCATTCCTCGAGCGCGACCAACAACACACATGAACACGCCAAATGTACGCGAAACTCAGACGCTCCTGGTTTTTCGTATTATTCTGTCTCTGGGAATGTAATCCTTCGTCAAAATAGCCACCCCTGACTACTAGGTCGCCCATCGAACCTGCCCCCGCGACCCCCCCGCCTTGCCCACCACCTCACCTGCCCGCGGGCGACATCGACCCTCACCGTCTTCTCTCCCTGGTGCGTGGAGATCTTGAGCTTGCTTTTCTTCACGACCTTGTCGGCACACCTTTCCCACGCTTTCCCTAATTGGGCGCGTTGCCTTTGGCGCCACGGGTTAACTTCCGTCAACACCATCCAAACGAGCTGCCTAACCCCCTCGCGCACGAACAACCTGTCGCTTCCATCACCTATGCAATCCAGGCAACGACGTTCAACGAGGCGCAAAACGATTGTCGTAGTGAATCGATTCTGCGACTGGTTCGTGCGCGCTGAAAAAAAGACTCGCCTGTTCTCTACACGCTAAGTGAAGCGCTTGCATACACGTGAAGGCCAGCCATANTCGTATTATTCTGTCTCTGGGAATGTAATCCTTCGTCAAAATAGCCACCCCTGACTACTAGGTCGCCCATCGAACCTGCCCCCGCGACCCCCCCGCCTTGCCCACCACCTCACCTGCCCGCGGGCGACATCGACCCTCACCGTCTTCTCTCCCTGGTGCGTGGAGATCTTGAGCTTGCTTTTCTTCACGACCTTGTCGGCACACCTTTCCCACGCTTTCCCTAATTGGGCGCGTTGCCTTTGGCGCCACGGGTTAACTTCCGTCAACACCATCCAAACGAGCTGCCTAACCCCCTCGCGCACGAACAACCTGTCGCTTCCATCACCTATGCAATCCAGGCAACGACGTTCAACGAGGCGCAAAACGATTGTCGTAGTGAATCGATTCTGCGACTGGTTCGTGCGCGCTGAAAAAAAGACTCGCCTGTTCTCTACACGCTAAGTGAAGCGCTTGCATACACGTGAAGGCCAGCCATACAGCAGTACTACATGAACTTTACGTATTACAAAGTGGTACATAGTAGTGCCTCGGTTTCCCCAAAATATCTATCGTATTGAATTGCAACTACTCTCAATACTCGGTGTGGCAGGTTTTTATAATCTGTGCTGAGCTCAGGCTGTGGGGGGTCCTCAACTCTATACCTCGACCTACATAGCTTCAAACCACTGCCGTGATCGTGCTATCGTCCATTGTAGATAAAAAGTACGCGGCATCCCGCAGGTAGGTTCCGCCGCGGTGCCGTACTGCTGTAGGTTGTTACAAAAAAAAGAGACCGAGAAACCATTTTCAAGTTCTCACGGAACACATGTTAAACCTTAGACTACATACATGTGTATATCTATAAGCGCATGAGGAACAACTTTCCACACTCACCAGAGCTTGTGTCGTCATCCTCGTACTTCCTCTTCTTGGTGCTGCTGCTCTCCCTGTTCGTCCTCCTCTCCCTCTTCCTCCTCCTCCCCCTCTTCCTCCTCCTCCTCCTCTCCCGCCCCGCTCGTGAATCTTCGTGTTGGCGGGCGCTGTCGTGGCCCACGCCACTCGCGTGTGCCGAATCCAGCGAGCTATCCAGGTCCAGCGGATCTGCGGCAGTCCCTAAAAGCGACCTCGCCGCGCCACGGCCTCGCCTCCCGCTGCTGTAGTCGAACGCCTCGTCAAGCGGTTTGGGCCTCGGGGTACGAGGTGAGGTACGACTGCCGGCGGGAGAGCGCCGATAATCAGGGGAGGCCTCAGATTCGCTTGATCCCCCTGTGGAGGCCATGTCGAATAAATGCGACAGCAGCACCGCGAACGCGCCGGCCCCAGGGTCCACGCCCCTCTTCGCGAGGTAACCCAGCCCCAAGCGCTTGTGTGTTTGACCAAAAAAGAAACGGCCCTTGTCAGGGAAGGCACCCCTTGCGAGTGTTGTCGCCGCTCCTCTCACACCGCCGGCGACTCTCACACACGAAACCGCGGAGCGCTCCTCTTACGCGGGCCACACCTACCAAGGCACCGACCAGGCGGTTCACACTTTCCCCGTTCGGCAGGAGGTAGACGCAGAGGTNTGACCAAAAAAGAAACGGCCCTTGTCAGGGAAGGCACCCCTTGCGAGTGTTGTCGCCGCTCCTCTCACACCGCCGGCGACTCTCACACACGAAACCGCGGAGCGCTCCTCTTACGCGGGCCACACCTACCAAGGCACCGACCAGGCGGTTCACACTTTCCCCGTTCGGCAGGAGGTAGACGCAGAGGTAGCCTTGCTGTTGTGGTTAGATTGCGCGTTGCCTCGTTGCTTAGCAGACGTGTGAACGAAGTGCCCCTTGGCGGGTCTCTTCGCGAAAGCACAATTTTGGAGCGCCGCAATTATCCTCTCTTTGAAACAAAAGTGCTCTCCCAAAAAAATACCTCCGGGGAGGCGGGCCATTTCTCGGGAGCACTTTTTTCCCACGAGAGCACAATTTCGCCCTCAGAGGCACTTCTTTGAGTTCACAGGGAAACCCGCTAATGTTGTTGTTGTTGTTGTCTTCACATTAAAAACCATCCCGGTCTCTCCAGTACCTCCTTCTGTTTCAATCTCTCCGTACTAATCCAGCACTTGACTCGGTCAATTTCCGTGGTCACATGCTAACGTACCTAGAAAAGGTATACCAAAATAAAATGGACCCCAAGGGTTAGCAGAGCGATAAAATACAAGAAAACAAAAGAATCAGAAACAAATAAATAAATAAATAGTGGAACGTGCGCACCACCAGCATNAATACCATCTTTATTTACCCAGAAGCCACGAGTTCACCAACACGCTAGACTATAGCGCCAGATATCAGTCGACTGCTGCTTGTCCCCTCGGACTGCACGAAAAGACTGAGCGGAGGAAGATTGATCACCTTGCTTCGTGATGAGAGTGGGCCTGCTGGGGATCATGTGGATGACCCACCTCCGGGTGTTTCGCAGGATGTTATTGGTGGTTGGAGATTGGATTCGATTGAGACACAACAGTAGAGTTGTTCCAGCTCACGAGCATAATCAAGTCGCTTGTTGGGCGACGAAGTGATCAGGTGGAGTCCTCTGTTCCAGTAGCTGCCTGACTACACCCGGAGGCGGCGGAACAGAGTACGCTGGTGCGCGTCAATCGGATATCACCAGCAGGACTGCGGGAGGTACGGGCAGCAGTGCCCGAGTCCTTGACATGTCCAGCATGTGGGTGTGGAGTAGTAGTCTTGCAGGCTCTGACTTGTGCTGGTTGCTTGTTGTACTGCCAGCGGCGGAACCGACGCCGGTTGGCACCCTTTAGATGCTACTGGCAGGACTGCGGGAGGTGCGGGCAGCAGTGCCCAAGGCCTTGCTTGGCATGTCCAGCGTGAGAGTTGGGAGTAGTAGTCTTCTAGATAGGCTTGAGCCCTCTTGCATCTGCTGTAAATCGTCCCTCTGCGGGTGCTGCAAGCTTTGGTTCGATTGGAACTGATAGTGGGGCTGCCAGCGCAGTGTTTGATGGCAATTCATGAAATAGCCTCGATGGTCTTGATGGTATGATGGCTACTTTCGACGAAACAGTTATTTTTCAGACTTTCGATAGCACAGTTGTTGCTACTGCTGTGTATCGTCTGGGTGATGAATCTGTTGGTTCGGTGTTAGTTAGCTGCCTTCACCCCTCTAGACCCCAAAGCAACGAAGATGGATGTGAACGAGTTTCATTGCGTTGATGGTCATTCACATGAGGGTTTGCTTCGAACAACTGCAAAGCGACTGGGTATTGAGTTGACTGGTGAAATTCATGCGTGTACGGGATGTTCGATGTCGAAGGCATTCAAGGGATTGCTCATAAAACTAACCGCAGATAAGACAAAAAGTTGGGCAGAGTTTTTCTAGACCTGGGGGGACGGAAGGGCGTTGCGTCCGTAGGGGGTAAACCTTGCCCCATGATAGTGAACGATGATTTCACTATAGTTGGCGCCCGCAGTTAAGATATATATTTTTAAGAAATTCCTGGGTTCCCACGTTAAATTGACACGAAAATTTTGGACTGAGATAGATTGACACCACAAAAGTGACGGTTGGCAAATTGACACGAAAGAAGGCAACGGTTGGTAAATTGACACGAAAATTTTGGACTGAGATAGATTGACACCACAAAAGTGACGGTTGGCAAATTGACACGAAAGAAGGCAACGGTTGGTAAATTGACACGAAAATTTTGGACTGAGATAGATTGACACCACAAAAGTGACGGTTGGCAAATTGACACGAAAGAAGGCAACGGTTGGTAAATTGACACGAAAAAATATTCCGCCGCACGTTGCCTGGCGAAGGCCAGCAGCGGCGCAGCCTCAAGTTAAAAAAAAATCAACCCCAGCTGCACCGCTGCACCGCCGGGAAACCCAACGGTCGCGCTCCCTCATCACCGCACCCGACACGGAGCGAGGGGATGGCGCGCCTTGCGCAAGGTAGAATCCGCTACGAGTGGTATGATGAGTGCATGCAGGTTCTACTCCTTGCTGTGCTGTGCGCGCTAGCTGGAGAGGAGGGCATGTTCCTCGTGATGGTCATGTTTGGCGTAGCAAAGCTAGAGACATGTTTCCTCTCGACTCCCGAGAACTAAACTCCGCGAACTACACTCCCCAAATCCCAACCACCGCCAGCGGCTTCGCGCCCCTAGTACGTGCGCCCAGAGCTACCGTCTCTTCCACCAACAACTGCTGTATGTAACCTCTCCCTTCACGGGCGGGGCACCCGACTAGCTGCTGTTGTGGTTATCTCCCGTGTGCTTCGAGTCCAGAGTCCAGACAGACCAACCTCGGCGTGTTTTGTTCTCGATCCCGCGATGAACGCACACGATCCTAACCACGGCTTGACGTTCCCCTATCGCGATGTACTCCCCGGAGCGTTGTGTTCACGTGTGTGGGTGTGCGGGAAGCTGCGTGCGAGCTTGCCGACTGAGTTGATGCCTTCGTGTGTGTGCGATGGCGCTCGTGTCAATTTGTCGTTTTCTCGTGTCAAAATACCTCAGGTGAAAATATTTTGACCACGTTTTCGAAAAATTCTGACCTGTGATTCTGACATGAAAAAGTGCGGCGTAACCTCTCGTGTCAAAATTCTGACGCCCTCGTGTCAAAATTCTGGTCTCGTGTCAAAATTTCGTGCTCGTGTCAAAATTCCTGACACACGTGGGACCCATGCATTGAGGCTCACTTTTTCACGAAAAATATGAAAATCAGCGTCTCGGACATGCCCCCGAATAATCTATCCCGGACCAAGGTGGTCGGTGCGGACAGCCTCCACAGTGTCAGGGCGAGGGCAACATCAGCTGGCACCCTCGTCACGCCATACCCTCCTCTGAAACCACGAACGAGCGGTTGTAACCGGAGAACACAATGAATGGTGGAGGGGTAAGGCAGGCGTTAGTACTAACAGCGAGAGGTGACTCCACGGTTCCTAATAAGTCGTATAGGAAATCGGTGTGCATACAACAACGACCACCGTAATGAAAGCACGTTCTTCAAAGGTACCAAAATCTTACGTACGTCAGCAGTTGCGCGATCCTCACTCGCTGTTGCGTGCTACGAGCGCAACAGCAATAAGCTTACCTCAAGATACAGCATGATCATACTGGATAGACGTAACCCTCCGCTGCCGCCGCCGAAAGGGCCATCGGATTTGGCAAGTCAAACACCTTCTTCCTACTCTAGAGAAGCTTGCGTAGGTGCTCTGTGTGTTCGTGACCTCGCTCATCTGCGCATTTTTTACAATTCGTGTATGTTGTTTTGTTGTTGTTGTTTTTCTTCCATCATTGGACTCTGCCGTCTGTCCCTCTGGCCCCTATCCTCCACTTCTACTAGCTAGACGACCCAACCGGGGTCACACAGGAGGGGGGGGGTTGGACCCCCTCCTGCTGTTCATGCCTGAGGTATTTTTATCGCGAGAAGGGTACAGCAATCCCTTCCCTCGCGACTTACGAAGTCGATTATGGTTTACTCACAAACGAGCTTTCTTTGCAGCGCGTCGCTTTCGTCCTAGACCAGGATTTATTCAGTGAGAAAAAAACTATCTCTGCCGGGAATCGAACCCATGGCCTGGCCCTTAGCAGGCTGCGAGGCTACCCAATAGACCACCGGGGCGATCGGTGCATGTGTGTGCGCGTGTTTTTTTTTCAAAGAGCGGGACAACACCAGCAACTAGCCTACCTGTCGGATTCAGGGCGCATCTCCAGGACTGCTGCAGCCAAGAAAGAAGCCCCAAGTCGTACCTACATGTAGCGTGCAGCCTCTAACCCCGCCCTTCCCTAAGGACATGGCGACCACTTGTGCTGTGTTGCGACTCTTCGCGCCACATGCTCACCTCGAAACTTCGAAGCTGTCCGGAAGCTCCAGCCTTCGTAGAAGCTGCAAGAAATGCGGGTTCTCGAAGCGAAATACCTCCTTGAAGTCAAAGCCTCCGATAGCTTCGAAGCAGTTGAGGTTCGGGAACAGGCCTTCAAGCGTGGTCGGGGCAAGTAGCTCATGATGCCGACGCCACTCGTACAAGCAGCAGACACACAGCAGCATGCACAGATCCTCTTCCCCAGCTACGCCACAAATCAAAGCTAGGGGGGTCATATGCGAGCATGACTGATATCGCTCGTAGCACACTCTCCCGCGGTTCAGTCGCGCCATGAGTTTGTGTCGCGCGCAGCCACCACGACAGCAATTGCAGCAATTCTTGAGTGGCGAGCAAGTTTGACGAGGGTGCCCGCGGGGGCCTGGGGCCACGTGTCCACAACTTTTACTTGGCGGGGGGGGGGTTCGAACCGACACAACCGGCACAAGCGGTGCGTTTTTATTTCCCGCCGGGCGAGATCACAATTTCAAACCGGCACGCACTTTTTTTTTTACCCCGCCGAGAGCACAATTTCGGGGGTAGTTTTTACGGGGGAAACCCCTCATTGATCAAACCTTGGTCCAGGAGAACAGGTCAAAAGGTGGAGTGAGCGAGGTGGGTATGCACAGCACCCCAGCAGCATCACGCTAAGCCATCCACCCGATCACGCGAAACACGGAACTCGGTCCAATGTACTACAGTCGACCCCGCTTCAAAGGACGCTCGCGATAAGGAAACTCCCCGCTTAGAGGGAACTCGTTGAGGTGAGCACCGGGGGCCCGGCAGAATGTACGATAATGGGAAACCCCCATTTTTTCTGCCGCGTACCCCCCATTTTTGTGTCCTGCGCGGGCCTGCGGGCCGCTGTTTGCACCAACCACGCACCACAGTAGTGAGTGCAGAAGTAGCGACGCACAGACATGCTGCTTATGGATAGATTCTTCCCATCTACCGGCGGTCCATCTGATGCTGCCAAAAAAAGATGTCGTGCATAACATCGTCCCTCACCGAGGGCGAGGTTATCTCTCGCTTGGACGACGTTCGATCCTTCAGATAGCGCCCGCAGTTAGGAACGTCAAAATCGGCTCGAGCCTCACCAATCACTTTTTTTGGGTCGAAGTACCGGCCCAAGTCGTCCATTTCGCAAATGGCATCTCTTCTTCCTTTGGACTGTCGCATTCTCCCGATTCTCTTATTCCTTAGAATACAACGTATTTTCTGTTTTCTGTCTTTTGATCTCTGAGGACAATCCACATCATCAAACCCGTACAACAGCGGAGAGCATATGGTTGTCCGCGATGTGTGGCAGTACTACAGTGCAACACTCACTGTGAAAAGCAGGGGCGCGGGGGGACTCTGCCCCCTACCAAAAAAATGCACCTCTATTCAGCTTGGGAGGGGGTTGGGAGCACCGCAGATTCTGATGTCATGGGGGTATCGTACCATCACGTTTCTTATTGGGGCGTTTCTTACGTTGTGGCCGAGATTGATCTATGTTTCTTAGCCCTTTTTTCTTATTTTTCGTACAAAGTTTAGCCTCTTTTCTTAGAATTTTTCTGAACTGCGGGCGCTATCTGTATTTGTACGCGAAGGGAAGGGGTGGCAAGTACCGTCGGACGCAGTACCTTCTTTCGAAGACCGTCATTCGTTTACTCAAGAAACTCAACAGAGCCGTAGAGTCAAGCCGCGGGGGGAGGTTCAGGGAACTCTCCGTGATATGTGGAAGGAAAAGCCTGTTCGTGTGAGTGCGTATGTAGGTAGTCGGATCTGTAGACGAGATTGATTACTGTTTCAGGTGCCCTGCACATACAGTGTGCGTTGGTAGTACGACCAGAAAATGATTATGCGGAGCCCCTTTGCAGAAATTATGCCTGGCGATACCTCAGCGAGCGATAGCGGCGGAACCACGATCGACACGCGCGTGACGGAGCTGTCCACGAGGTTGGAGGAGCAAAGCAAGGTGCTGTCGGCTGTCATGGAGAAGCTAGGGCAACTTCAGATCCCGCCTGCCAGGGCGGCGGGGGCAGACGAGGGGGAGTCAAGCGGCGCTGGCAACGCCGCAGGGCGCGGAGGAGCCGGTGGAGTTGGGGGAGTAGGTCCCCCGGGTCACTCATCCGCTGGACCCCCGCTGGGAGGCAATGCGCATGGAGTTTGGATGCAGGGGGTGATGGATAAGATGTCATCGCTGCTGCAGGCAATGCCAGGTTGCGGAAGCCGAGGGGGGTCAGGCGGTGTTGGAAGACGCGCCGCATCCTGCGGTGGGATTGCCGGAATCTCGCCGCCAGCCAGCTGCCTATCAGAGCTGCACGCTGCAGCTAGCGTTAGAACAGATGACGCCGCTGGAAGCGAGAGCAGCAGCAGATCGGGCACGGAAGGTGAAGCGGTGCGGGCGTTTGACGTCCCTGCAAATGGTGGGTGTGGTGAGTCCCAGACCATCGACTTTCTCTGTACGGTGGGCAGCTCTAGCAGAAGCACTGCTTAGGGTAGCTTGACTGCCCCGTGCACACGGGACCAAGTGTCAGGACGTGGAGCCTGGAGGATATTCCTTCGGGGCCACAAACATGAGCGACCTGTTGGGACCGGCCCAGTGACAAGGCAGCAAAGGGGCGTCGGCGTCGGTGGTGGAATAGCGGGCGGCACAACACACGAGCCTGTTGCTCGCGGGAAAGTACTCGCTCCGGGAGAACCGGAGGATTGCACTCATGGCGATTTTTCAAGGAGTGATGCCGTGGGCGGTAGCTTGCTCCTAGAGATAGATCAACGTTCTGTCGTTGACACGCTTGTCCACGACAACGTTGAGATGGGAAAGTGCTTGTTTTTGCTGAGAGACGATCAGCAAAGGTCTGGGATGAAGTGGGGATCCAACTTCATCTCAGGGGGTACACAGAGTAGACAATTCTAAGGGGGTAGGGGTCAAAAGGGTATACCTCCTGACCGACCTGCATCCTATCAACAATAAGATGTACCCTATTCATGCTAGCAGCCCCACTCCTCAACACTAGCCCACCCTGAATATCACTTATGCAGATTCTATATCAAATCAAGGCTCAAATCCTAGTCTAAAGCTACAGTAAGATTTTTGCTGATGATTTATCATCATGAACCGAAGATATGACTCTTCACAACACATCCAAAAGGAGGGTGAGTTGTAGAAATATCCCGAATCAATCCCCCACACCATCATTGAGATGAAGAATGCGAACGGTCACGAGCCGGAACATCGACATCTCAATGACAACGCTTGAAGGGATAAAGCTACGAAGAAAATATATTGCGGCAGAGCGCGCTATGATCCTGAACAGACGACGACAGGGACAAAAAATCAATATCCAGACCCCACACACCACTCTTTTACGCCCACCCGCGCGTATCACCGCTGGAGGAACGAGGGTGACTACCCGAGCGAGTCCAAAATACGGTTACGAAACTCAAAACCCAAACAAATTTCCGAACGAATACGGCCTTTGATACTGGACGCGACGCAAAGGGAAAACTCAACGCAATCTAGGACGTTAACGAAGGGCAGGAGGAAAGCACGACAGGCGAAGGCACGGAGAGCGATGGCCAGCATGCCAGGGTACCCAACCCGAATAAGGAGACGGCAGGGGCAAGGCTTACTGAGGACCAAGAATGCAACGCACAAGCGATTAATGCAAGAGAGGCGGTCGACAAACTGCGCCATGGTTCGCTGGCGATACGCATCATTCAAAGACATAAAACACAGAAAGTCGTAGAGATTCACACAAGACGACGACTCAGGGGCGCTACTGTGATAAAGGCGTCGCCCGAAGGTGGCGATGATGGAGACGAAGCAGAACGAAGTGTGGGTGACGACGAAAATCTATGGGAGACGGCGACGCCACGGGATGGAATCCCGAAGCACCAAGCGTATGCGACACTTCTGCGGCACGATGGAACTAAAAAAAATAAGACAACATTAGTTGGCAAACAGGCAAACCAGGAAAACGCGGGGAACTCGATGTCCAAGTGTCCCGAGGTAAATATCACCGACGAAACTTGGGGAACTCTTTGTCCAAGTGTTCAGAGGCAGATAACACCGACGAAACTTCGGAGGGAGCTTGTTGAGAGAACCAAAGACCAACAACAACAAAAAAAAATTGAATCAAAGGCGAGAGAGAACGGACATCCAGGTCGCGGCAGTTCACTGATTCAGATGAATGCAGGCAACAAGGAAGAAGGATCACTCGACACTGCGTGTCTTGAGGCGGCGTTGCCCCGGTGTTCAAAACAAAAATAAGTCAACGAAAGAAAAGAGACAAGACAGAAAAACAAACAAAACAAAATAAAACAAAACGGAAGGTGACAGAAAAAACAAAAAAAGCAAAACGTCGTCGAGAAGGATGGCACAAAAGACCAAAATATGCCGATTGGTATATGAAACCGACGACGCTAAGCAGAAATGGTGGGAACAGCCGACGGTAAGGAGTCAGCAAGGAGCGGAGTGCGACCACGGTTGTCGCCCAGAGGGCGCGAACGATGTTTCTCTCAACACCATGATCCACAGACGGCGTCCAAGGCGGTGGAGTAGAGATGCGCAGGCAGAGGCAGAACGCTTGGGCCCGGGTCATCCAACAATCGAACGATGTACGAGCCGCCCTGATGAGCACCAAATCGTTCGGTCCAACACAATCCATCACGGGCCTTGTACCACAGCCGCGCGCCAACAGGGAGGGGCGAAGTGCTGAAACGGCGAAGCCAAGTCGCATTAAGCACAAGATCAGCCCCAGGAGGCAAATAGCGTTCTCCACGATTCCGGGCTAGCTCCCGCTGTGCCGCGCGAGTCCGAGCCACTCGATATGTACGGTTACCCTGCTTGCTTTGGCAGACCTCCCGGGACCAGTGCAGGTGGATGTGTCGACGGAATTGATCAAGGTCGGATTCCCGTTCCCATGAAGGAGTAGTCAGGCCTAATCAATGCGTCTGGTAAAGGACAGCGAGAACGCCGCTACGGCCCCGCACCAGTTGATGTCCCGAGATGCAGTCGACCTCGAGGCGCCCGACAGGCACCGACACATCATCCGCGGTGACGTGGAAAGGTGGACATTTATACCCGAAACAGTGCAGAACATAACGCGAACGCTCGGCGGGCAGAGATTGCGGCAAGTCGTCCGTCTCGTACGGATTGCGACAGGGCTTGCAACGAAGGACAGACACGCGACAACGAGCTGTCGGGCCGGAAAGATCGGAAGGCAGGAGNCCGAAACAGTGCAGAACATAACGCGAACGCTCGGCGGGCAGAGATTGCGGCAAGTCGTCCGTCTCGTACGGATTGCGACAGGGCTTGCAACGAAGGACAGACACGCGACAACGAGCTGCCGGGCCGGAAAGATCGGAAGTCAGGTCCAGGTAGAGGAGTTTATGCGTCAACGGGCGGCCATCCGGAGTGGCGTCGGCAGAGGTGGGACCCACCGCAAGAACTTTGTAGGGCCCTGTCCAGGAAAGTGCGAATTTGGACTTGAGCACCCGTTGGTCCGTGTCCTTCTGCACACCCTGTCGAATTGTAGCAGCCGTGTTGTACACCCAAGCCCACCCGCCAACGGTAAACTGAGGGTGCTTGTGGATGGCGTCCAGCAGGGATGAATTTCGGCGTTCGACTGGCGAAATCTTCAGCGCGTTGTACTCACGGACAAGTTCGTAGGCCCGGCGCTGGCGATCGACAGCCAGGTTGCAATACTCGAGTTGATCGCGGGCCAAGCTTTGATGACCACCTACCGTGGGACGATCGAAGACCGAAAGCGGGAGTCGCGGGATGCGTCCGATGTGGATCTCGTTTGGCGCTAATCCAGTAGACTGGTTCACGGAATTGTTGTAGGCAAACTCAACGTGCGGGAGATGTATGTCCCAATCGATTTGCTGTTCGTTAACGACCACCGCAAGCATTTGGGTCATCGTGTGGTTGACGCGTGCATTGCCGCCGTTGGTCTGTTCGTGGTAGGAGCTGGTGGTGACCTTCTTGATCTTTATCACCTTGTAGATCGCCATGGAGAGCTTCGAGCAGAAATGCAGTCCGTTGTCCGACAATAACGTAGTCGGACATCCCCACTTGGTCATGTATTGGTTGACGAAGATGTGAGCCGTCCCTCTCGCCGTAAATTCCGCCGCTGTAACTGCGAACATGTCGGCTCTCCGACTGAAACGGTCTGTGAACAACGAAATGTAGGAGTTGCCCTTGACAGTCACTGGCAGAGGTCCGAAGAAGTCGACGCCGACGACCGTGCCAGGCCCCTGCGGCAATGGCATAGCGATGACGGGCCACCGAGCAGTCTGACATGACGTCTTGCGAGCTTGACACACCAAACACGCCCGAAGCCACCAGCGCACTGAACGATCCAAACCAATCCACCAGTACAAGCGATCGAGCAGCCGCTGTGTACGATGGACGCCGAGATGGAATGACGCGGCGGTATGGCATGCATGAAGGACCCACGGACGCATCAGCATTGGAACGTAGACACGGGGCACGCCAGTATCCGGCAGACGATGTTGGTAAACTCGTGGTTTCTGGGGAGAAGATGGTATATTGTTGAGACCTTGGACCAGGAGAACAGGTCAAGAAGGTGAAGTGAGCAAGGGTGGGGAGCACCACAGCACCGCAGCACCGCAGCACCGCAGCCACCACCCGTGTCGCTCGACCAACGCACGAAAGCAGAACATAATGATATCGGAACACAAAGACTCAACAGACAGGGGCTAACGTACTTCACAACGTACCATGAATCCTCTGACTGATGCACTATCCACAAGAAACACACTCGGGGTAATGCACCATCCACGAAGAACATTCCCACAGAACGTTCCTTGCTGTTCTGATAATATGTGGCTACTCAACGATCTTCAACGCAGACAGTCCCGCAATGCAAACTGTCCAATCAAGTTGTTCTACGTCACTCTGTCGACACACACAGCAGCAACTATCAAAAACAGACGAGTGGTCCTGCCGCCAGAGCGCCCAACCGGCGACGTCGCCGATTTATGTACGAGGAGGGTGATGTTGTCATCGGTCGTGTGCAGCCTGGTTTTCGCCGCGAACACAAGCACATCATCTAGCCGAGGGGAGCGAAGAGGAGCACAGAGAGCCCGGAGGGGGCGGGGAGGAAGAACCGCAAGACAAAAAACGCATAGCCACCACACACTCGCTCTCCCGCTGCTGTTCCCTAGCCCAGTCCACAGTGCTGAAACTCTGAACACAAGCCCGCAAGTGGGAGGTGTCCAAATCAGAAGATTCCGAAAAAAAATCAGGCTATCCAACGGAAGGGGCGGAAGAAGGCGAGGCCTCAACGACTGGGGCAGCCGCAGTCCGTGGTGATGTCCGCGAAGGGGACATCGTGAGTGGCGAAGTCCCAGGCGAAACCTGTAGAGAAGGCGAAGTCGGGGATGCAGAGCGCGCCGTTGACGGCGAAGACACCGGTGGGTCAAGAGCAGTCGACGAAAACGCCGATGCCGGCGTTGCGGATGGCGACAGCAGACGCACGGCGGTCTGGGTGGTCTTGTTTGTCGAGCGGGACCTGCTAGAGCGACGGGCAGGCTACGATGTCCGAGGGACGATGGTAGCCCGCGGCTGACGTCCGAAATAAGCGGGACCGGTGACGGTGCCTCCGGAAACAGCGGTAGTTTTGGCCCGAGTCCGTGAAGAAATGAGCGGTCCCTGCTCCGGAAGCGAAGACAAAACGTGCACATATCTAGTCGTCGAAGACGCGACAGGAGACATCACGCGGGACGCATCCGAAGTCAATGAGGAAGCAGGCCCTGAAGATGCGAGAACAGGCGAGACGATGAAGACCCCCAGGGACCGCTGAGAATTCTCGCAGGCAATCTTTGAGTCCGTCAGAGCATCCACTCGACGCGGGTGATGTCGGCGAAAATCCCCAAAA
>CACKRE030003015.1:64060-95062 GCA_902602495.3 Ectocarpus sp. CCAP 1310/34
CGGAGGAAAAAAAAACCACGGTAACCTGGTTGCCGAGTTCACGAAGTGAATTGGCTTGTTTTACAACGTCGTTGCCAAGCGACGAAAACCCAATCCCGATGGGAAACACCAGAGGGGGCGGCTTGTTTTACAACGTCGTTGCCAAGCGACGAAAACCCAACCCCGATGGCAAACACCGGGGGGGGCGGCTTGTTTTACAACGTCGTTGCCAAGCGACGAAAACCCAACCCCGATGGCAAACACCGGGGGGGGCGGCTTGTTTTACAACGTCGTTGCCAAGCGACGAAAACCCAACCCCGATGGCAAACACCGGGGGGGGCGGCTTGTTTTACAACGTCGTTGCCAAGCGACGAAAACCCAACCCCGATGGCAAACACCGGGGGGGGCGGCTTGTTTTACAACGTCGTTGCCAAGCGACGAAAACCCAACCCCGATGGCAAACACCGGGGGGGGCGGCTTGTTTTACAACGTCGTTGCCAAGCGACGAAAACCCAACCCCGATGGCAAACACCGGGGGGGGCGGCTTGTTTTACAACGTCGTTGCCAAGCGACGAAAACCCAACCCCGATGGCAAACACCGGGGGGGGCGGCTTGTTTTACAACGTCGTTGCCAAGCGACGAAAACCCAACCCCGATGGCAAACACCGGGGGGGGCGGCTTGTTTTACAACGTCGTTGCCAAGCGACGAAAACCCAACCCCGATGGCAAACACCGGGGGGGGCGGCTTGTTTTACAACGTCGTTGCCAAGCGACGAAAACCCAACCCCGATGGCAAACACCGGGGGGGG
Source organism: Ectocarpus sp. CCAP 1310/34 (assembly GCA_902602495.3). NCBI lineage: Eukaryota > Phaeophyceae > Ectocarpales > Ectocarpaceae > Ectocarpus > Ectocarpus sp. CCAP 1310/34. The sequence goes on from CACKRE030003015.1 coordinate 64,849, forward strand.
CGGCTTGTTTTACAACGTCGTTGCCAAGCGACGAAAACCCAACCCCGATGGCAAACACCGGGGGGGGCGGCTTGTTTTACAACGTCGTTGCCAAGCGACGAAAACCCAACCCCGATGGCAAACACCGGAGGCGGCGTTTAGGCTGGCTGGGAACCCGAAAAATATCGAACAAAATCGACGTACTTCAACAAGTCCTCTGGTAGAGGGTGGCTAATGGGGAGTCAAATACATGGTTTTGACCCTTTTGGGTCTACAGGCGTCCTGGCAGATCATTGATTGATCATTTGCAAATGCTGGTGTTGTGGCATGCCATGGCGTGGCCGCCCTGCATTCCTCCACGCCAGGTGTGGGCAAGTCAATAGGTAGGTGTGTCTTTGTTATTCGCATCGACCGCCCTACCCGGTCACCAATGAAAAGACGTTCGTGCCAGCGGGTAATATCAAGGTCCCTGGAACGGCCAAATCTGAAAAAATGCATACTGCTCTAATTGCGAATGCCACCATGAACCTCTCCCCATATCCTTTCACAGCGACACACATCAATAGCTCCACATACATGCCCTCGCCGAATATAGGAAGCCACTACAACGAAGACAGGAGGACAGCGAAAAGGGGCACTTCAAGCCCATCTAGGTCAGGATATCGTGGTATGCTGCAATTCCTCCAAATTTGAAATTCGTACAAGATCCAGCAGTCATCATGTCAGCAACTACACTACACAGCAGTATCAGTATAGACGAGTCCAACATACAGCACTACCGTAGTAACACATACATTATCATCATCGCCCCACACGTACCTTCGCCCGAACCTAGAGAGCCACTGATGCAAAGGTAGGTGGGTGCTGGTGTGCTTCATGCTCGTGGGAATTGTGGAAAACACGAGCTGTAGTGAGCCGGCAGGGCTCACATCGGGGAGGGGACAGAGAAGTACAGAAGTACAAGAACCAGCGATGGGTCTACAAGTCCTCTCACTGATAATTTTCATGGATCATTTGAATATACTGAATAAAGAGTAGTTTAGGCGGATTGGCGACTGATCTTTCTGAGGTTTACAAGCCTGACCTGACCCACCGGCCGCACCGCGACCACGCGTCAACCCTGTCTGTGCCCACCGTCCTGTCGCGGGCAGCCCTCATAGCCTATTGGATGGAGATAGCTGTTGCGTCGACGGAAGTACACTCATGTCTTTCTGCTGCACATCTATCTCTCTCCCCGCACTCTCTCCTCCCTTATTTCTTTTTACCGGAAAAAAAAAAAAGAGGCAGACTAGACCAAACGGTATAAGAACAACCACGGACATCAATCCACAGCACAAAGACGCATTCGCGGTACAAAAGCATGGCAGCAATGCCAATGTGTTAATTTAGGTGTTGTCTGAAAGATTCGCCGAGGACTCGGTGTAGTTTTTGAGAGGGTGCATTGTTTGAGTTCTGGGACATACAGGGTACTGTAGCATAACGGAAGATATTTGGCCCGTGTTGGAGGAGGACAGCATGAAAGGTACAGCGTATGTATCGATCGCTTGACCCGCAATTGCCATGACCAAAAATGGCATCATGTCTCGGCCATGTAGGGGGGAATGTTTGGTGCACTCGATCTACGTAGATATGTTCTGCGGGGTTCTGGTCTATTGTGTGTGGGTGACTTGGAAAATGAAGGGGCCCGTACCTGGTGCGTGAGGTATGGGTAAACAACGCAAGGAGACAAAACAGATCGGGAGAGAACGCAGTCCTCTCGACACCCTCGCTGGAGTCTCACACACAATTCCTACCGGATATCGGCACACCGTGGACCAAGGATTCGTGTCAACGACGTTCATGTCCGAGCATCGGGTACACAGTTTTCGACGTTGCTGAATAGTCAATGGCTACGGGTCAAATATCCAGACACACCTGAATGGTGCACGTGCCGGATGGGACATTGGAGTAGCCGCCATTGGTGAAGGAAACCGTCGTGCTATCGGTGATTGTCATCACCGGATCTGCGCACGGGAAACGATGCGAGAAAGGCAAAACAGCAAGGTTTAGGTAGGCTGCACATGCGAAATCAGCCGTGTGATTCAGGCACAGGCAATATTCCCATCAACACAAGGGGGTTTGAGCAAGGCGGCATGGCGAGGGTGCTTCACGCTTCGGGACGAAATCACCGTCGTCAAATCTTCAGCAACAACACACTCACGACATTCCAGCATCGACCGAGGCGCACACGGCCTTGGCCTACGTCATACTCTCTTCCGCGGGAGATGGTTCACGAGACTGCGAGGACGCCATCAACCCATCACCCACAGCCACCATACACATAAAGTAGAGTCCCGCTCACCGTTGACAGACTGGACCTTCATGTCTTGGAACGTAACAAGGCTGGAGGTTCCGACGATTACTTCGATGGGCTGTTGGCCGTCAACGCTGCCAACGTTCCCTTCGCCCTCGGAGCCCTCCTCGCTGGCGATGGTTGCTTCGAAGGTAAAGTTGTTGGAGCCCATGATGTGGAGACCCGCCACGGCGTTCTCGTAAAACTGCACGGAATCGCATCGCGGCCGACCCAAGCGCACGAACGGTTGACGAAAATGTCAGCGGAGTGGGGCAGTACTACTGGCGGCGAGTTCCAATCTACCGTGCTGCAGTGGTATTACCACCCGATTCACCGGCGCACGAACTACCTTAAGCGTCTCCGCGACACTCTACGGAATCGTGGTCTGCCGGACATTGTAGGCATAGCTCAGGTAGTGCATCATGTGTTGGCAATACCAATACCATGCAAGAAGGATGGGCCAATACAAACCCCTTGCCAAAGTCAATCGTTGAAGTGAAAAGCAGAGCATTTCGGTGCTCTCCTAGCTATCAATGTTGCCCCATCACCCGCGGCCAGTTCCATAAAGGGGCTTGTCGCAACTCACCGTGGTACGACGAACCCAGATCGAATCCGACGTGTCTACTATCAGACCAGTGCCTCCGCTTAGGCCGATAGTCCACGGGAGGTATTCTCTGATGCACGAGGATAAGCACGACATCGCGTCAGAACATCGCACGAAAACCACGGGAAGACGAATAAATTCGATGAGCACATGTATTGCCATGCACGCTTGACGCGGTCAGCGATGACAACCACCAACGCCTCGACATGGAAGATCTGAGCCCTTAACAATCGGCAGTTAGGTTTAAGATTAGATCGAGCGAAAAGAACAGAAAAAGGCATCAGCAGCGCCAACACCTCAAGCGATAAGGTGTATAGACGCCGTTGTAGCAAACTCACTCATCGTATCTGCCGGCGTCGATGTTGACGAGGGTAGAGTCGCGCACGACCAGGGCGTCACCGCTGCAGTACCGAATGTCGACGCCCTCACAAGTGATGTTCTGTTTTGTTAAACGGTCAAAATGATCAAAATGATCCCAATTACAAATGTTCAGCGTGGAGCGGTGAAGAGGAGAAACGGAGGGATCGGGAGACAGCCTTAGCTTGGGCAGGGTATTCGTGTGCAGGGAAGCAAAAAAAACTGCACCATATACAGCCATCACCAAACCTGGCAACACCAACTTTGAAAAATCGCCGCACGGATGCGCACCGTACACTCAACTGCCGCTTCAGGAGCATGGCACCTCAAAGCCACCCATTTCGCATATGTCATAGCGATCACAGGCATTGTACACCCGGTATGTACGAGGAAATCCGATCAATTATCGTCGGTATTTCATATCGCCTCACCTGGGAGTTCACAACCGAGAGGCAGGCCGATCCAAGGCCAGATACGGCGGAAATGCCGTCGGTCTCGGGGTCGTAATTCCCCTGGATCCACACTTTTTCGATCTGCAACATGTTATACGAGCACAACACACCCTTCTGGTTACTTACGTGCAATGTGTTGAACTCCTTGTCGCGTTGTTTCGTTTTCGCCATGCACATTACGAAGGCCTGGGTGTGACCTTCCTCCCGAACGACAGTCAGATACGCACAACATAGTACAGGCTCTTGGGTGAAGCACTCTGTACCCTCAAACGGCAAAACAAAAATAGACAACATGGGTCGCAAGACAAGGTGCAATGACCGCCAAAAATTAAACGAATCCATCGGAGAGTTTTGGGAATCCCAAGTCACGACTGAAATCTAACACAACAGAATCCTTCGAGCCTAACACTCTTCGACTCTCCCCCGTACATTCTTCTCTGCACTCACACACACAACGTTCGAGTCGTGTGTAGCCTACAAGACTCATGCGTTCTCCTCACTCGTGTATGTACTCTCTGTCAAGCACCCACTTCCCCAGTTAAGCTTCAGCTTACCCAGGCATCCCGAATGCCATCCATGACGACGATGGCGTCGATGTCAGTGTTTCCCTCAGCTCCTTCCTCCAGTACGATGTCGGTCGTGTGTGGATCGTCATCACCGAACCTGGTAGGGAAACAAGCGTAGGGTGACACCACACGCAATGTTAAAGGAACACGTTTCCAATGCACCACGCGTGCGTACGCGAGGGGAAGAAGAAAACCAACAGGAAACCATGAGAAGTATCCCGAGAGCCTTGCAGCAGAAATGATGGATTACACGGATTGATGTGGAAGGCGGAACCGCAAGCACACAGCCACAGTTGTTTCCCTGCCACTAGGCACGAAGCGACACATGTGCCAACGTCCCGCAGCAGCGGGCATTCCCGCGACCGAGACAAGACCGATCGGACAACGCTTAGCCGACCGGGAACAGGTGCAGACACTTTGCATGCTGCTGTGCTTTTACTGGTAGCAGTTTCACATAGATTGCATTGATAGGTCTACAGGCGCTCTGAGGACTACTTGTAGTGGCTCGCTCAAGACACTATTAGGCACAGGAATATGAACAATCATCGGACACAACAAACCGCCAAACAACAAGTCGGGTACTCACGAGCCGAGGAGGAGTACGCCAGACTGCATGAATATGTTGCCGTTTACGTAGTACGCACCCCAGGACAGGTCCACCTGCGAGGAGTGGCAGGATCGCGAACATTTCCGATACACACGTACGGCGTACGGGCACAATTGGACTGACAATTCGTCCTTCAGATAACACCGCTTGGGGGTATCGTGTGAGGGCGAATAGGCGACGGGTTGAAGCATGTCCTCCGGTGGATGATGGATATATTCGTGTAGGGGCGGCGTCATCAAAAAGGCGCAGGTAACCAAAGGGGCTCCGGGGGACACCGTGGGAAACCACAGAGCGCCGACAACAACACACTAGAAGACAGCGTGTTAGTACGATTCAGGAAATAGTCGCGCGCGATGACGACTTGACCCAGACACATTGTAATACGCTACATACATTTTAGCATTTCCGAAGTCCGAAGAACAGCCGTAGCCCGAGAGGTCTCACCGTGCCCGTAGCAGTGTCATCCACATCGACGCAGTTCACGCCGTCGTAAGTACCCTTCTTCACCCCACAAATGGCACCGTTGATGGCGTTTTGGTCTCCCGAGCCCGACCCCACGAAGTCCGGGTATCCGTCTCCACCCCAGTACTCGATGAAAGTAGACCCGACCTGTGAACGCATCCAAAACGACATGTTCCGATGGGGAAGGGGACCGGTCGCCGGAACCAAGAGAGACGTTTGTCAGTCGGTGAATTTGTCGGGTCAGAGCTTTTCAACGGGGGCCAAAAATTGGCAAGATCAGGTGGCCCGTGCTGCCTTCAAAGCAAGCGCATGATACATCTCGACACCTCGTCTTGCTATCTTTCTCTCCACTATCTCTCTCTCTCCATCTCTCTTTCTCTCCCGTCATCTCTGGCTGTCCTCTGATTGTTGCACCCTACTCACGTGGAACGTGTCGGAGGGGTTGTCGATCTTGGTGCCGAGTACCAGCGCGTCAAGCATCGCGAACCCGGGCGCTCCCGAGCCGGTCCCCTTCATTTCGATTCCAATGGAGGTGACGTACTGGTTGGCGAAGCCCGTCAGGTCGAAGGACTGAAACCCAGCGATATCAGTGCTTTCCAAACCCTGTAGCCATTCGTAGTGAGTGAAAAGTGGAGGTCAACTCTTGTGGAAGACCCGTGCCAGTCAGTCGCGACAGTTTCATACCGGAACTCGGGGTCCTCCGAAGGCGAAGGGCTGCGAACACGCCTGCCTACATTCTTTACGGGCACTAACGCATTTGATGGAACGACCAATACAAGCATCGAACGGGAGAGCAATTTCTCCGCGGTTTCCAGCCTGACATGGAAGCAACCAAAGTAAGGTCCTACACGAGTGTCGCGGACGGAGTTGGGTGACGTTCTGCAGCATCTGCCGAAGGGGGGTGATGCAAGATGAACGAAGAGAGCTAGAACAGCCCACACTGCCGACGTGTTTAGACTTGACGAGCCCAGCGAACCGAACCAAAATGCCAATGTCTGTACTCAATCTGCTGCCCCTCTCACTGTGATGGTCGTGTACGCCTCGCCCGTGCCGTCCAGGTTGTTGAAAAGCGTAACGTCAAACTTGTATGTGTCGCCCTCTGGGAACATGAGCTGGAGTTCCGTCACCGTGTGGTATCCAGCGAGGGACAAGGTCAAGCTTTGGTCGATGGCCTCGTTGGAGTTGGAGCTCCACTCGAACCCGTCAGTCGTCGGTTCCTGTGCAAAAACGTCGATATGAAGCCGGAAGAGGTTCTTTGAAGGGCTAGTAGCTCTGTCGAAGAAATTCGCCATCGTTCTGCGTAGATGCTGTTCATCGGCGGTTCGTCACAACAACGCGGATGCCTACGAGCTCGTTGAGCTCGGAAAGGCACAGGTATGATATCGATGATCGGGATGAAGTATCCCTATTGATTGTTCCACACCACGCACACTTCTTGTAACTATTTCACCAAGACGACAACTGTTTTCTCCCATCAGCCCCAGGGTTGTGATCCGCTGCAGCCTTCCTATTGATCAACCAGTGAAGAACGTGACGGCGAATTTATGGACGAGGGCATCAGAGCGCTCACGTTCCAAAGGCCGTCTCCGTTATCGTATGGGGTGCTGAAGATATCGATGGGGGCTTCGCCTTCCACCACCTCTTCCATGATCTCCACCTGACGAGAATAGGATAATGGTATCGGACCGAGTGAGATGGGGGCACCGCCGTAGTAGTTGTTTGGCCAAGGGTCGATCGATTCGTCCACTATCGCGTACTCTCGACCGAACACCATTCAGAGGCGTACTTACGTGGCAAGTCGGAGGCTCTGGAAAACAACGATCCTAAACAGTCAGCAACGAGGCTTCCCGGAACCTCCCCAATCAATACATCCTAGATGAACATGGCTACTGTGATGCGCTCCAATCAAAGCGGTAAATATTAAACGTAACGAGGAGAGAAGCACGAAAAAAAAACATGCCAACGAAACGGCAGAGGAGGGAGAACAGTGAACGTCTCGGCACACAAGTGAGTATCCTCTGTGGGGTCCCCTGACCTCCGAGATGGAAATGGACTCTCCAGGCGAGGAGAAGACCGCGGCAATCCTGATATAGCTGGCTTTGTAGTCGAAGTCGTACGTCTCGAAGCCGTTGGTCGTACCCGAGCTCGTCACGAACTCCTCAGCGATCTGTTTCAAGGGCCAGCAGATATGTACAACGCCACAGTCAGCGCCAAGGGGAAGGGGAAGCAGCGGATTCCAGGACCCCGGCAAGCCGGTATGGGCCAGCCCAACGGGTTGGCTGTCTCATACGACACAAGATAACAACCCCCACACAAAACGACACCCGGAGTTGCCTCACCGAGCTTGAGAAACGGCCAGCCAGCCTCATGTCCACCGAACGTTCGGCGCCGTCGGCGAGAGCTTGGCAAGCGGACGAAGAAGACCGACACAGCGTACAGAACGGGCACGGACAAAAAAATGTCAAAATCGGGTTCGACTTCTCACTTCGTCGCCACCGTCGAGCACAGGCTGTTATTCACTTCGAAGTAGAGTTTAGTGTAGGACCCACCCTTGCGCCAAGTGTCGTACGACTAGAAAACTTGGAGCCTCTGTTTCTTGGCGAAATATTTTTTCGTTACATACGAAGTAGAGGGTAGCGACGACGGCAGGAAAGGGAGGTTCATTTCGGCAGGGTTGGTTGCGCGGAGATCCGCTTGCAGCTTAGCACGCTTTGAAGCGCGAGGTGGGCAATTGACAGCATCGGTTGTGTGAATTCACCGTCGGCAGGTCAACTGACAACCGACTGGGTGCTCAGAAACCCGACGTATCCGAGATGCGCCAGACAAGTCAAATTCTCACCGACTTTGACCTGCTTGACGTGGCGATAGTACACCAGGCCGAAGAAGAGCTCGCACTGGTAATACGTGATGCCTTCGTCGTTCGGCTCTGTTGGGTCACCGGTACACGTCCAGGAGGTGGTGAAGTCCCCGTCCTGGCCAAGGGAAATAGCAGACAAGGGAACGGCGACACAGCACAATTCGCGTGCAGTTTGTCATTCTCCTTTGGAGAGGAGCGCTTTCGGTGCCACGACAATGGTTGGGTCTCGACAGGCAATCCAACCACGACATTTCCAATGGTCTTTAACATCTCAATCAAATGTCCAACATAGGGCGGAAGCATCCACCATAGCGAGCTTCGCGACAAGTCGCCATCATCACGAGACTAGGGCAGACGCGTCCTACGCATGGCAGCAGCGACGGAAAATCCCTTCTCAACATATAATATGGTTTACAGTACCCATGCTCAGCGGGCGGACGTGCTCGCTTCTGCAGACGTACCTTGGTTGCGTATCGGTCAAGCGGCGACTCATTCCCGATAGCTAGGGGCGTCAGGCCGACGGGTTGCAGGTCGGCCGCAGGCAAAGGGCTGGGCGGCGTCACCGGTTGGACCGGAGCGGTAGCGGGAGGAACGGTCGCCGCTGGGGCGGGCGGCGGCGTGACGACATTCTGTGGCCACACCATGATCTCCGTCTGTTCGGTGACAAGCAAGTAGGTAAGCGGGACACACGGACGGCGGCGAGATAGGTTAGGCGTGAGAGTTGCTGATTGATGTTGGTCACTCAAGCAAGTGCCCATTTGTTGTTTCAGGGTGGGCTATAGTCTCGAGACGTACGCATCTGTTTGTGCTGGTTGGTGGTCTTGCTTCGAAATGAGGTACACGTCCTTGGCGCTCAGCACAAAGCTACACAAGTACCATGTGTGTATGTTTGGTTCGAGCGGCAGAAACCAACCTCGATGATGCTGAGCCACTCCGAGTCGTCCAAGACGCCTTGGAGCTCGACCACCGTCCCGGAAGCCGTGTCTGGGAGCGCGATGCTCTCGAAGCCGTTCGTCGTGCCGGAGCTGGTCCAGGTGGTCACCAGCGCACCATCGACGAATACATTGATCGTCCTGACCCGGATGTCGCCGTTGTACAGCGCTGGGGGCAGCGGGGAGCAAAGCGAGGCACATGTTGTAGTGTTTGGCAAAACCTTAAACTGTTTTCTCGCGTGTCGTCGAGGATCTAGACACGCTGCGGGAAGGGAGACCGGTAGGCTACATTTTCCCAGATCTCGTGTGGTGGGCGAAGGGCGAGCTATTCAAAACAAGCCATTTCAGCCTCGTGGTACTGATTTGTAGGCGAGGTCAGCCAACGCCCAGCGCAGAGGAAAGAGGCAAGAACAGAGGGGAAAATGATGAACCACACGCGAGCACGTCCCACCGAGAGCGTGGATAAACTAACGAAGGTGAGACCTACCGCCGTTCAAAGAAGAAACACCTCGGACACGCCATCAGCTAGCAGCGACGACGGCGATCTTCAGACCATTCCGGATGCTATCATGCATACCATGTAGTTCAAGGCGGTGCCGAGTCGGAAAAGGGGTCAGCGCTTGTGTCGGGAATCTAACACGACAAGAATGTTTGCTTTCTCCTCTCACCGACTCGGACCTCATCGAGGCCAAACTCTCTCCCGAGGTCGTACGAGATGAAGCAGACGCCGCCAAGGCTGGGTGCGCAAGCCCAGCGTGAGGTATCCGTCATATCACCATCCTTTCACCGGTAGGGAGAAACGACGTACAGCAGCAACGCAGAGAGGGGGATGTTGAACTCCAGTACCTCTGGACAAACGCCATTTTTTGCGAAGAAAGCACGAACATCCTTGTGTCCAAACATTTTTTGTCGAAGACGCATTCAAGAGGACCCCCGCCCGAAGCAGACAAAACCAAGCACCCCTAGACAATCCCCCCCGCTGAATTGAGGAGATGGAACGAGCTACAAGGTGCGGAGTTTATCGATCACCCTTGTGAGCGCCCCTGTGCATCCGGCCGGGTCGCAGCCGTTGTCCACGGCGAGGTCGGGGTCGAACAAGTCCGCCGTGGTGGTGACAGTAGTGTCCTGGGTCCCGATTTCCTTGGCAGAATAGAGTTGCTCTGGGGTGGCGACCGTCGGGGTCGGAGTGGCAACTGGAGCAAAGACGGGAGCAGGAGTGGGCGAAGAAGCGCTGGGCGGGAAAACGACGCCGTCCGATAGCACCATGATTTCTGTCTGCTCGGAATCACGAGGTATAAAAGGACAGGCGTGTGTTAATTGAGGGAGATAGACACGCACGTGTTGGTGGAGGTGTTCTGCGGCGCGAAGGCGCCGTTCGAACCACGGGGAAGGCTGCATTTGGGACAAAGCCATGGAAATCAACCTGGGACAGCCTGTTTACCGCGACGCTCAGCATGTGGGCAAAGGGCTGCAAGTGAAACATGCTCGACAACACAAAAAAATCACAGTAAGTGATCCGGACACGCCTGCTTCAAGTACTGCGTCAAGTCCCCGCAGCCGCGCCATCACCGGTCACAGCTTAGGCAGACTTGGGCACAGCAAACGTGCATGCTGACCTCCTTGATGCTGAGCCACTCCAAATTGTCTAGGACACCCGTGACGGTTATGTCTTGTCCAGAATATCCCGATAGATCAATGTTCTCGAAGCCGTCCGTTGTGCCCGAGCTGGTCCAGGTGGTGGCAAGGGAACCATCGACGCTTACATCAACCGTCCTGACCCTGGTCGCTCCATTGTACAACGCTGACGATGTGTGGGAAGAATCGGGTAAGGTATCGCGGCGGTGGAGGCGATGATCGTCAGGAACTTGGGTCACATACTGGGTGATAAGGTAAGCCTTGTTTGTCGTGCCGAGACGAGTCGGTGCCACGATTGCGTGTCGGAGCTACAGCAGTAAGCACAGTATTTACCGCATAGGATTGAGAGTGATATAAAGAGCGCGAACTACTGAAGTTCGATGTGGTTCATGGTGAGCGTGAACAAACATGGCCTTACCGAGGCGGAGCTTGGACAGGTCGTAGACGGCCCCGAGGTCGTAGGAGATGCTGCACGTTCCGCCGAGCGAGGGGGCGCAGGACCACCTGGATTCGTCGGAGACGTCCCCATCCTGTAGCGGGGTTGACAATACGACATCTTGGTCAAGCGAGGCTAGTGTTTGGGAGGAAGAGCAAGCAGAACAATCATCTGAGAGGCACAATGGAGAGGTAGATAGAGCACTCCGTTCTCGACATTCTTCATGTGCATCGACACAAGCTTTGTGTTGTGGGAGACGCTTGGAGACCGTTGGACGGGTTGACCGTTGGTCTAAGCGGAAAAGCCGTTTCGCAAGATTGAGGATACGCACTGGGGGTATTCGCATCGCTTACCCTTGTTAGTTCTGCTGTGCATCCCGCGGGATCGCATCCATTCGAGTCACCGAGGCGGGGATCGAACAGGGCAGAGGTGGCCGTGACGATTCCCAGGGAGCCGGCCTCGACCTCCGTGGTATCAACAACATCATCGGTATCGGTAACACCGTCGTCGACCAGAATCTCCACCTGTTCAACGACAAAAAAGAACGAAAAGAAGTACCAAGTAGCATATGACTTGTTAAAAATGTGTTGGCGGTGATTCTCATAGAAACCCAAAGGTGCTGGCAAGCCGCTGGAACAACTCGGACTCGCCGTTGGCATTGTGCGGCATTTACGAAACGCTTGCCGAGGCAGGTGTGTGAGCGTGCAGCATGTATAGATCGGGGAGATACACGAGCTGCTGTGGCAACATTTCAACACACGACCAGTCCATGACCTGCCAACGCCACACCAACGAACCTCCATGATGCTGAGCCACTCGGAGTCCTCGAGAACCCCGACAATCTCGATCCATCGCCCCGTAGTGTCGACTTCAATGGTTTCAAAGCCTGCGGTCGTGCCCGAGCTGGTCCAGACAGTGTACGGGAGGTTGTCGATGTTGATTTCGAGGGTCCTCGTCCGCTCGTCACCCTTGAACATCGCTGCGAGCAATCGTACGCAGGAATTAACGTTAGTTAACGCCACGTGTTTTAGTCGTTGTGGGCATAGATCTGCCTTTGCGTGGTCAACGAGGTCACAGGATATGGTCACAGGATAACTGCACCCTGAAAGGTACCACACACAGTCAGACTTTGAAGCAGCTGATACAAATGAACAGAGGAGGTTGGATGATAGGGGATCGATACCCAAAGCCCATCGCTAGCACACAATACGAAAAAAACCAAACTACATTGCAGCAGCTAAGACGATAAATTCTGCATGATTCTACCAAACGTTTTCTGGCAAAACAGACCGTAACCACACACAAACGTACCGATGTTCAAGCCGGTCAGCTGGTACTGGATGCCGAGGCCGTACGTGATCCTACACACAGAGCCGGCGTCGCCCAGGGCAGGCTGGCAGGACCATCGGGATTCAAGAGATGTCGCGTCGCCATCCTGGGGTTCGGGCATCGACAGATCGACGACATAGCGAACACAAAACATTTGTGCACACCCAAATGGTGGGGGGAAAGTGATGGGTAATATTCTGCAAGCATGTACATGACCCGGGGACAACCGGTTACAAGTGGGCAGTTCAATGTTGGAATTTTATTGTAGACCCCGTTGGTGGGCACGCTTTTCAGGCACCAGACACCGGTGATTTCGCGGGCCTCCCCTGCTGGATAGCGCGCGCATAATGCCCCTGAATACCTGCAGACGAAGAGAAAACCCTAACAGTGTCTAGTTTTCGACCTCCTCAAACCTTTGCCATATATATGTACTACTATTGTATAGAATTATATTTTTTGTATGCATGGCGGCTTGCACTGTTGGTTGTCGGGACCAACGATATACGTCAAAGCATTTTCACAAGGGTAGGTAGCCATTGCACCAAAACGCCACTTTTTCAGGCATCGGGGGGCGAGTTTCATTACCCTGTCTGTTTACGTGAATACCATGGTACTGCTTGTACAATATTCGCGAACCGCTGCAAATGAATGAGCGAGATGGTTGACCCCGGGCAACGGTGGCTTAATCCAAGGAACCTGCGGAAAATCATCGTTGGATTGCGTTAGTCTATAATGACGTTGGCAAGACGGGCATCCCTGTTGTTCAATATGCTTGTGTTTGACAATGAAGGCTCCGCGACCATAATTTCCTGACTACAAGGAACTCATTCAACCCTGGAATAAAGTGTCCTTTCTCGCTTCGGATACATGCGAGTTTGGGCAAGACGGCGTGCGGCCAGATATGCTACGGCAACGAAATTTCAGCGACTGATTCTCCGGCTGTCGAACCAACATCAACTGCGCTGTAGATTTGTGTTCGGTGAGCAGCAGCAGCACCAGCTGCCTCCCGTTGTAATCAAATTTACCCGATGAGCAAAATGCCAAATCAATCAGCAGCACGTAGTCAGGCAAACGCGGTCAAAGAGGAACCTCTCTTCAACCAGATACCAGCCACATGGGCCACATACATGCATATATATGCGGCAGTGCGCCTGGGTGCCGTTCGTGTGCGAGGTCCGAGACAACCTAACACCCACAGAAGAAGTGAAGTTTCCCCGCGGTCTTCCAACTACGAACAGCAGGACACATCATGATGTCGACAGTCGTCCGTCGCAGGACAGATTCCACTCACTCTGGTTAGCTCAGCGACACACCCTGACGGATCGCATCCGTTGTCAGCGCTGAGCCTTGGATCGTACAGGTCTGCCACCGCGGTGACGGTTGCCAAGGTGGAAGCTTCGACTATGGCTGCGTCCGCGAACCTCAAGAGGCTGGTAGAGCCAGCCCACAGAAGGGCAGCCTGTCGGGCCCTCATTGTCGGCTAATTCGGCTTCTGCTGCTGCTGCCGTCAGTCGGCCTCTTCGATGTGCAACGTATAGGCGGGGGTAGCCCTATCTCGGAGGGAGGGAGGCCTAGAGATTGGTATGGAGGACGTGTGAGAAAGCGTTCGTGCGATAGAGAGAAGGAGCGAGATCCACACTCGTTTCGGTTCCAACGGGGTATTTTCTCGAGCGCGGCGTTGCGGGCTAATTCATCCTTGTGTGCAGACAATTTCGACGTTGGCATACCTCAAGTTCATAAAGAAATTCCGTAGAAATATCTGAACCGCAACATTTTTTAATGATCGGGTTATATTTTGTTGGCCACGGTGATGAGACGGTGATTTGATTAGCCTGCCATGTGTGTGTGCTTCCCATGGAATGTGGATCGGTTCCTTTGGATCGGTTCCTTTTGAAGGAACGATGCACCACAGGACAGTCTATTTCGAAGCGCCGCGACGGTTTTTATTTGAAACAAAAACGATGTAGACAATGTAGTCAAATACAGCGGCTAATTCAATAATAATAGATAGTTTATTTTGTCCTTCCAAAAAACTTTCAGACACACGTCGGTTCGGCTCTAGAAACAAGTACATAAGGTCCTCTGACTAGAGACCTATCATCACATAGATGAGCTCCGTGGGTGGATCCAGTTTGGCCATCTATTGATGACTCCTTCGAAGGCGTGTGCTGGGCGGGGTATCAGAGGGCATCAATTACTCCAGCGTGTGCAAATAGTTCACGATTTTTCCCGAGAGTCTTGCCGCTGGTTTGCCCCTCGCTCCCCATCCCCAAACCGTCTCGTCCCCCCGCTTCAATGTTCCTCTCTACAAAACTCATTTTCTCACACACAGGTTGTCGCTCGTACACATCATCGTCACTGCTGCAAACACATCACAACCCTTGACAATTCCAGGCGAAAACCTCAATAGCTGCTCCGGTTGAACCAGCTACACACAGCAGGCACCATGAGAGGGGCTCTCGTTCAAGCCAGTCTCTGGAGACCTATCATCACATAGATGAGCTCCGTGGGTGGATCTATTTTGGCCATCTATTAATGACTCCTTCGAAGGCGTGTGTTGGACGGGGTATCGAAGGGCTTCAATTACTCCAGCTTGTGCAAATAATTCACGATTTTTCCCGAAAGTCTTGCCGCTGGTTTGCTATTCGCTCTCCATCCTCAACCCCTCTCGTCCCCCCGCTGCAACATTCCTCTTACTCATTTTCCCACACACGCGTTGTCGCTCGTACACACCATCGTCACTGTTGCAAACACATCACGGGTACAACCCTTTGACAATTCCAGACGTAAACCTCACCAGCTGCTCCGGTTGAACCAGCTACACACAGCAGGCACCATGAGAGGGGCTCTCGTTCAAGCCGGTCTCTTGGCCGCGGGCGCTGGGCCGTCGTCTTCAGCCCTGGCGGCCGTTGTAGAAGCCAGTACGCTAGCCACCGTGACCGTCGCAGCACCACTGTACGACACTACAGTCACTGCTAGTGATGGTGGTTGTAGCCCTACCGGCTGCATTGGCGACAATACCAGAGTGAGCCCAGTACAGTATTTGTAGTTTCGGAAACACCATGCCGTGCGGCAGCGAAGTAGCAGGATATATATATACTTCATGTAGTCTATATACATGCAAGGTAGACATGAAGCCGTAGATTGGTGTTGCTTACAAAGAATGCCATCTCCATATACAGTTGTACTTTTGTCCCAAAACCAATGCGCAGACTAAAATTTTACCCGCTGTCAAGGATCTTGCCATTCATAACCCATGTGTTGTTCAGCAGAGTTAGATGCCGCATGTACTGGAGTCTAGTGTTATCTACATAGACTCTCACATAGGGATTGCTTGATGATCTTGTTTGCGCTACAACAGCCTTGTAGAGCCTTCGCGCCAAAGCCTGAGCGATAATTGGATCACAGAACGCCTTGCTTTGTCTTGGTCTGTCCGCTGTGTACGACGATGAAAGTCGAAATCCGCTGCTGCTGTAGACGATGCATACCCGGTACATCTACTCTGCTGTCGGAAGACACAACACACAGAAGCAGCACTACGTTTGAGATTTGCGAGACATGCAGCAGTAGTCCAGGCTCTGCAGTCTGCCAGGGCTTTAGGGTTAGCAGTGAATGGTAAATGCAGGTTTTTGGCATAGTCTACAGACATCATTCCAGGTGGACTTGCCGTCCCTCTGTGTCCCGATGCTGCCTTTTCCGCACATACATACCGTGACCTACAGTACACATCCGGAAAAGGGATTAGACTATGTTCCTCAGTGTGCTTCCCTGGGCGTCAAAAAAAGAAAGTGTGGGAAGCTTTCATCTTTTATTTTTTCGTGAATTTACCCCGGTGGGTGATACACCCCGGGGAGAAACAGCAAAATGAGACACATTCACACACACTGTGCCGGCTTCTGCCTTTTGACACAACAATGGTGTTTTCAGACCAAACCAGAAGGCGAAATCGACATCCCCGCAACGGCGAACGGCAATCAAACTACAGTGGAGAAACCCTTACATGTCGGTGTACAAGTCTGAGACCACCGCCGAATCCGTTCACCGGCTTCTACTACCGCACAGGATGGCGACGCGACATCTGTTGAATCCCGCTGGTCCTGCAAGCCTGCCCTTGGCGATGCCGGCTCAGTGTGTAGGATCACGTACGGCCTGGGCATCCAGTACCAGCTGACCGGTTTGAACATCGGTATGTATAGTGTGCAGATAGATCTCGTCTACTCTTGTGTATACTCAATTATCATAGTTCTGCTTGCTGAATTAGCGGTAGTCGTGGCCCTGTGCAGTGCATTAGGGAACCTCTGTATTAGGGACCGTTTCCCAGAAAAAAGCAAGGGGAACATCTGCACCAGGGAACCTCACCGCCCCCATCGTTGGCGAACCGCTGCGTTAGGGGACCTCAACCTAAAGTTGCAAGGGGAACCCCACACAAATGGGGATACGATTTCGTATTCAACAGTCACTGCGTCAGGGAACCTCACCCCAGAGTTGGCAGCGCGTTAGGGTCTAGGATTTAGGGCTGGTGGCCAAAAGTTACCCATTTACAGCATCTGAGAATCATTGCATACAGCAATCACAGCTGCATCAACTTACTACACACATCCCTAATGCATATTTTCCCTGACGCAGTGGCTGTTAAATACGAAATCGTATGAATCGTATCCCCCATTTGTGTGGGGTTCCCCTGGCAATTCAATGTTGAGGTTCCCTGATGCAGAAGTTCCCTTACGCGGTGGCTGTTGAATACNAACCTAAAGTTGCAAGGGGAACCCCACACAAATGAGGATACGATTTCGTATTCAACAGCCACTGCGTAAGGGAACTTCTGCATCAGGGAACCTCAACCTCGAATTGCCAGGGGAACCCCACACAAATGGGGATACGATTTCGTATTCAACAGTCACTGCGTCAGGGAACCTCACCCCAGAGTTGGCAGCGCGTTAGGGTCTAGGATTTAGGGCTGGTGGCCAAAAGTTACCCATTTACAGCATCTGAGAATCATTGCATACAGCAATCACAGCTGCATCAACTTACTACACACATCCCTAATGCATATTTTCCCTGACGCAGTGGCTGTTAAATACGAAATCGTATGAATCGTATCCCCCATTTGTGTGGGGTTCCCCTGGCAATTCAATGTTGAGGTTCCCTGATGCAGAAGTTCCCTTACGCGGTGGCTGTTGAATACGAAATCGTATCCCCATTTGTGAGGGGTTCCCCTGGCAACTTTAGGTTGAGGTCCCCTAACGCAGCGGTCCTCCAACGATGGGGGCGGTGAGGTTCCCTGGTGCAGAGGTTTTCCTTGGTTTTTTCTGGGAAACGGTCCCCTAATGCAGAGGTTCCTTAATGCATTGCACCTGTCCTGTTATGCACATTGAAAGAACTCGCGTTGTATAAGTGTGGGGTTTTCATTCGTCCCCAAAGCGAACTTCCTCATCATAGCTGTCACGGAAACGGTTCTGCGCAAGCCTTATACACGAGTACCATGCAGCCGCGTCCTCATGACCATATTTCGGCCAGGAATTTTCTCGAGTAGAAAGCGAGCCTTCCACAATCGTCGGGAATACCGCCGATTCTCCTTCTATCGATTGTTGCGTCGATACTTGCTCGCTGCGTGGACGCGGTGTGGTTTGCTGGTATGTAGGTAAATTCCGTACGTGGAATGTATGAAATCATGCAGAGTAGTTCGGCTTGGTAGCTTGGCCCTGTATGTCGAGTGCCGCGGACTTCGTGCATCGATCCCTTTCTCATTCTTTAGCGATCCCCTTTGTTCATTCGTGCCACGTACTGCAACGTCCGACCGTTCTTGGTACCCGTTTAGGGGCAGTTTCCCTGTGACCACGTGACCACACAAGGCGGATCCATGTCTGCAAACTGTCCCCGGCCGCCTGAGTTTCCAACGAGTGAAAAACATTGCGTTACTCAACTTCCTGTGACGTGTCATGATTGCTCGCAGCGATGTACAAGGGTGACGAGCGGACGAGGACCCTCGAAATTAACATCGACAACCTCCCGTACACTGTCTGGACCAGCTCGGGCACAACCACCGACTTCGAAACCATTGAAGTCGACACTATGGGGAGATGGATCGATATTGTCGGGGTTCTCGAGGACTCCGAGTGGCTCAGCATCATGGAGGTTCGTTGGTGTGGCGTTGGCAGGTCATGGACTGGTCGTGTGTTGACATGTTGCCACAGCAGCTCGTGTATCTCCCCGATCTATACATGCTGCACGCTCACACACCTACCTCGGCAAGCGTTTCGTAAATGCCAAACAAGGCCGACGGCGTGTCCGAGTTGTCCTAGTAGCTTGCCAGCACCTCTGCGTTTCCGTGCATGCCTAAATCCTCGCCTACATAGTTCAATGATGTAGACGTTCTTTTCGTTCTTGTTTTTTGTGAACAGGTGGAGATCCTGGTCGACGACGGTGTTACCGATACCGATGATGTCGCTGGTACGACGGAGGTCGAGGCCGGCTCTCTGGGAATCGTCACGGCCACCTCTGCCCTGTTCGATCCCCGTCTCGGCGACTCCAATGGATGCGATCCCGCGGGATGTACAGCGGAACTGACAAGGGTAAGCGATGCGTATGTGCGTATGCCCCCAGTGCATGCCCTCGATACAAGAGGTAGAAGACAACCTCCGGACAGGAGGGTAGGCCACCTAGTACAGCAGCAGTGCGTACACGTTACTGGTGTCGACGAGTCTTAGACGACTTTATTGTCGTGAGACCACGGACCAACCCGGTCAACGGTCTCCAAGCTTACCCCACACCACCAAGCATGTATCGATGCACGTGAATGTCTAGAACGTAGCGCCCTCTCCCGCACTGGTATCCTCTCAGATGATTATTCTGCTCGCTCTTCCTCCCAAACACTAGCCTCACTTGACCAAGATGTCGTATTGTCAACCCCGCTACAGGATGGGGACGTCTCCGATGGATCCAGGTGGTCCTGCGCCCCCTCGCTCGGCGGGACGTGCAGCATCTCCTACGACCTCGGGGCCGTCTACGACCTCTCCGAGCTCCGCCTCGGTAAGGCGACGTTCGTTCGCATTCAATATCGAACAATAGTACTCGGCACTTTCAACATCACTCTCGACGTTCTACGGTAAATACTTGGAGTTGTAGCTCCACTGTCATCCACACACATCTGTGGCCCCGACTGGCATGGGCACGACAAGCGCGGCGAACATAATGATTCAAATTGTGACCCACGTTGCTGACGATTGTCACCTCCACGGTTGCCGTACCGAACCCGATTCTGGAACATTGCCAGCGTTGTACAAGGGGACGACGAGGGTCAGGACGGTCGACGTAACCGTCGACGGTTCCCTCGCCACCACCTGGACCAGCTCGGGCACAACGGACGGCTTCGAGAACGTTGATCTGTCGGGATATTCTGGACAAGACGTCACCGTCACGGGTGTCCTGGACGATTCGGAGTGGGTCAGCATCACAGAGGTCAGTGCGCGTGTTTGCTGCGCCGGAAGTCTGCGTTAGCTATGATCAATGATGGCATGGCGACAGCGGCGGCTTGATGCCGTAGCCCGCGCATCAGAGGCACGTCAATTGCACTTTCCCGCACAATCGAGAGGGTTCGTGATTCTGCGTTTGTGCGGAATGAGATGTTTTCCTTTTCTCAACGGGGAATATTTAGTCGAAATCGTGGATATTTTTCAGGGCTTGTTTCGGGTTTTCTCGCTTGTGTATCGGCGTCCCGCTATGGCATTGCACGAACGCATGTCCCAACCCAGCTACAGGCGTCTTCCGTGCCCACACTAAGCCCTTACGACGGTCTCCCTTTGCCTGTCTCCCCCCGTCGTACAGACAGATATCATGGTGCTATCGGACAGCGTCGTTTCGCCGCCCAGCCCTTCTACGACCACTCCGGCTCCCGTCTTCGCTCCCGCCGCTACTCCG
Organism: Ectocarpus sp. CCAP 1310/34; assembly: GCA_902602495.3. Lineage (NCBI taxonomy): Eukaryota > Phaeophyceae > Ectocarpales > Ectocarpaceae > Ectocarpus > Ectocarpus sp. CCAP 1310/34. The sequence goes on from CACKRE030003015.1 coordinate 85,314, forward strand.
ACCCCGGCTCCTAAAGTACCCTCCCCCGAGCAACTATTCGCCGCCAAAGAGATCGATGAGATCGGTGCCGTCACCACTACGGCAACATTGTTCGACCCCAGCCTCCTCGCTGACAATGGATGCGACCCGTCAGGGTGCACTGCGGGTCTAACGCGGGTGGGTTTTTCTTCCAGCATATCGTGGGATCTAGGTTAGGTTGCGTAGGGTGTAGGTTTTTAGGGATTGTACACCAGATACACAAAACAACAGTCGTATTTCGGGATTCCTTCTTGGCGTTTGGCGACATGGAACGTCAGTATCGGTCACATGCCGGGGCGGTGAAAGCGTGTGATTATAGCTCATGAGGCGGACGAACGTGCAGTCCACAGTGCGGGTTCCGATTGTATCTGCACCGCCATGTCCAGCGTGTTTTAGACGACCAGTATAGGCCCCCACAAATAACACTGGTTGCGCTGTAAGGCCGGTAAACTTGCGTGACACAGCTCAAATATTCATGCTGTCCCAATCTGTGAGTAGTGCCGGTTCCCGGGACGAAGCTGGCTAAAATCCTTGGCGATAGGCAGTGGGCCTGTACAGGGACCACCACTCTACCACAGTGTTCCGATTCGTTGACCGGACCTACTGACTGTTCCAACTGTTGCACCGGGTGTTCCCGCTCGTGGTGTGTACCGTGGAATGTACCGTGAAGGATGGAGACTACGCGACGAGCTCCCGTTGGTCCTGCGCGCCCAAGCTTGGGGGCGATGGCGACAGCTGCACTATATCGTACGACCTCGGGCAGGTGTACAACCTCGCGCAGATCCGCTTAGGTAAGCGCAGACCTAAGCAGCCGAAATGCAACGACGTTGGTGACTCTCGGAAAATATGCCCGAACGGCATGCTTGTTCATTGGAAACGGGGCCACATCATTACACCTATTGTCTACATTAGGAACTGCGATCTCGGTTGGCGTTTTTTTGTTGCTTCCCTTTGTAGTTGGTCTTGGCGTAGGCACCTGCAACGGTTATGGTTACGGATCAGGTGCTGTCCATGTGCTTGGCAGGATATTTGTTTTCTTTCGTAATCAGTTATCCGTTCGCAACCGTTCATGGGCGCGTCTGTATCAGCGGAACAGGCCCCGCCTGATCCGTGACCCACGAACTCGTTAATCCATGCAAGCGATCCCCTAGCGTGTGCAGTTTTAAGGCTCCCTCCTCCCGACCTCCGACAAATCAGCCATGTACAAGGGCGACGAGAGGCAGGTGACGGCGGAGGTGCGAGTGGACGGTGTTCTGGTGACCACCTGGACGAGCTCGGGCACCACGGTCGGCGCCGAGAGCATCTTGTTCTCCGACACGACGTCGGGGCAGGTGGTAGAGGTGACCGGCGTGCTGGGAGACTCGGAGTGGCTCAGCATCATCGAGGTCAGTCTGTTCCCATCACGTCGAATTGAAACGACAGACGGTAGAAACCAGCCACGATCTGTCTTGAGGCCGCGCGCGGGTTGCGCTGGGTGTTTAGAGGGTGCTGTAGGGTGATAAGTCAAGCTACGGCTTCCTTCACTGTACCCCACCATTGTGAGTTCTCCGTGCCAACGCCAGTGGACTGAAATCTCGGTACCCGAAAGGGTTTCGTCTGTATGGCAGACGTTCTTGGCAGCAGCCTGTTGATCGTCCATCGTCTCCGTGGCCGCAACTATCTCCTTGCCGAGCAGACCCTGATCTATGTGTGGCCGGACACCGCCCCTACGCCATCCACCACGGGGTCCACCCCTGCCCCCGCCCCCATCACCCCCGTCGGAGAGCTTACGGCGGTGGGTCTCCTGCCGCTCGCGGACTGCACCGGATGCTTCGGAGAGGACCTTCCTCCGTTCCACTCGAAGGTCTGTTCCGTGCACACGTTCGGAACCGTGTGTGTTCGTGTCGATTACTATTGGCTCATTTATGTTTGTATCAGCCCTGGCGTGGTGGACTCTTCTACCTGCTCCTGTTGTCCGCTTGTAACCACGACCATGACTTTAACTTTTTCCCGCGACCAGGACGGGGACTTCTCGACCTCTTGGACATGCGTCGGGGGCACTGAGTGCACCCTTCGATTCGACCTCTTCTCCTGGCGCCACATCAAGCAGGTCAAGATCGGTGAGCAAGCAAAGTGTCTCGCGCGTTGTGGACGGTTATATGTACTTCAGCGCCGACAGCAGGCAGCGTTCTGTGGTGTGCATTGATCGATCGTGCGTCAAGTTTTGCTGCGGCTATTTGCGCGGTTGACTCGTACGAGACAGGAAGATTATATCCTTGCTACGTGGCTCTGGTTGCATGTGCCTGTGCCTGTCGTGTCTTGTTTTCTGTGGAATTCCTGTGCCCCACTCCTGTCTTGACCAATATGGTCAAACAATGAGTCATGCCTTGCATGAGTTTGCCCCAACCCCGCCCTCCCTGTCTTGATTATGTGGATGATACAACCGTGGCCGGACATACAGGTGATCTCTCCGTCTCTGTGACTACCCGACTGTTGACGTTGCTTGCGCAAGTGCTGCGCATGCTTCGTCTTTGCCCGCGGCAATCTCACCAGTTCCCTTCCTGCCACTGTCTCACACGACGGCGTTTGCTCCACGATCTACCTTTTCCGTATGCTCTGCTAATGCCTCGCAACAATGTGAACAGCTCTCCCTGATGGCGCCGAGCGGGCGGTCGACATGAGAATCGCGGGCCGGTACGATGATGAAGTAAGCCCCCCTCCACCCAGCTGTACTGCATCGTCTTGCTACTGCCGCTATGCCTTGTGCCCCCGTTTCGGATGGTTCCTGCCCGGCGTAGATTGGCATCTTGGTGCTCGATTCCCGTATGCATAGTTGACAGCAACGCCCTCCTCGACGAGTTCTATGTTATCTCTCTATTACTGTCCAACTAGCTGGCGGCAGCCTTTGCGGAAGCCTACGTGACCAGCTCTGGAACGACGGACGAATTCGAGACATACGACTTCGACGTCTTCACGAACGAGATACTCATCTCCGGTGTTTTTACCAGTGCCTCACAGACCATCAGCATTTCTGAGGTGACTCTTTGCTGAGACTGGTAGAGGGTGATTTAGCGTGATGTCGTTGGTGGTGGGGGCGGCGGCGGAGGTGCATACTGATGTCAGCCCTTGCCCCTATCGCATGTACAGACGGCGAAGGCGACCTTGCCGACGCAGAAGGTATGCGCCAACGGTTCGGCTTAGCATTCACGAGCACCTCCGACTATCAACGCGGTTGCCAACACACTGTGGTAGAATCCAGCAACGGATTTGAAGCGGATGAAATCGACTAGTTGGTCTTGGCGGTTGATCCCCCACAGCTCGATACTGTCTCCGCACACAACAGATACCCATTGGGATCTACCGAATCTCAATCTCCTGGCATCGTTATTGTCACCGTGAGCTGCCCTTTTTTGAATCGTATTGTTTTCCTCTCTTTCGGGGTGGTCAATGGTGGTGGACCCGCCATTGCAGGTGGAGTTCATGGAAGAGCTTCAGGCGGGCGAGATTCAAATTTCGGAGTGGAATACCCCGTTGGCGGACGCCCGCGTGGACGTAAGTTTGGGTGAAGACCAAGCACTGTGTCCGGGTGTTCCAAATCAATCCATAGAACGAGACTTTCGCGTCGCACTCTTTCTTATCATTGAAGTTCATGCGTAGTTGCATCCACAAGTGATAAAGAAACATCTTCGATACGAGAGCCAACTCGTGGAGAATGACGTGGTCAACGATTTTCTGCTCATGACTTGATTATCCGAGCAGTGGCGCCCCCTCTCAGACACGAGAGGGTGCCTGCATTGCATCACGTCTTCAGTTTCGAGGTTGGGTAATTCTGCCCTATCGTTTGAAGGGCTCGCCGGTAATACAGCCGCCACCAATGCAAACCCGGCTTGCCATCTGTCCTGGTGATCATAGTGCCGGAAGCAATGTGCCTACACGTCCGTGTTTCGTGGTGCTGAATGTGCCCTTGATTTCTACTGTCGATATTGCTGGCAGTACGCACACTGCACTCTCTCGAAGAAAGCATTGGAAAACGGAAGTAATCCCTGTTCATGACAATCATTTTTGAAGTGTCGGTGTTGACGTTTCACGCCAACCGCTGCGCCGCAGGGGCCGACGACCGACGCGTTCGATTGGACTACTGACTCCGACGATGCTATCGGTCGAACCGTTGAGTTCGAGCTCGCTTGGTACGCCATGGTGGATGCGGTCGAGATCAAGTTCCCCGTCGGGGACACTTACAAGTTCGACCTGGAGCTCAACGACGACCAGATTCGTGGCGAGATTCTGAAAACGATTACCGTGAGCTCAAACGACCGAGAAACTGCTTTGCGTGGTGTTGCTGTCTTACGTACGTCATGTTGGGAAAACATTTCAACAACATCAAGATGCTGGTTGACTCATTAGTTGGATGTATTCGATTCCGAACTCCTCGGAATTCGAAAGCGAAAGGGCAGTCGTTGAATGTGACTCAAAGTCGTCGACGACGCCGACTCCAAAACGTTAATGGGATGGCCAAGAAGGACTACGCGCTCGTTACACAAGACAATCGTGATGAGCGAGAGACGCAATCCGATTTATCGTATGGTGGGTGCATTTTCTCGACCTGACTTAGAATGAATCAACATGGCAGAGATAATCCTGTGAACACGAGAACACCCACCCCCTTTGAAGACGACCTAGCCAATAACGCCTTCCGTCACCCAACACCACACGGAACGTCCCATTTCTTTTTCTTCTACAACAGGGATTCGAAAGCGCGGATACCGCAGACTGGCAGTCCTTCGACCTAAGCCAGCACCTGGACGCCGACCAGTTCCTCACCGAGATCAATATCGTTGTCCAGGGCACAGGCTCTGGAGCACCTGGCTTTGCGATGCTCGACATTAGGGTCATGGGAACAGCTATCGACAACCCTACCGACACGGTGTATGTGAGTGTTGGTTCGACATCGCGTCCGCAGAAGATATGCTATGAACACAAGAACCATTGCTGACGATCACTACCTGCCTAGCATTCAGTTCTGGATAATGCTCTACTCTAGCCACGTACGCATCTCGCTGCGAGTTGTGGCAGCACAGAACACGCCACAACTGAAGGGTTTGGTAAGAAGTATAGGGTTAAATTTTCACGAAAAGCTTCATGAGAGTGTGTCCTATCATTTCTTCGACCAGATCAAGCCCATCAGATAAGAGTCCGCACTGAGGTCCTGTACACGACTTGAATATCAATTGTGCCTTCTAGATTCACGTAACGTCACTTGAAAAGCCATTTTTTCCTGTACTTCATTCCGACTTTTGTCATCGACCCTCATTGTAAGCACCTGTTCACTATTGTATTTGCGAGACTGACAGTAGGGCTCACTTGGATTCACTCGCCGAAAGGTGGTATGTCCCCAGAGATAGGCACTTCTTGACTTCGTGGGTTCTACCTAATGTGCAACCGTTTCGCTCGCACTTGCAAGCTTGATTTCAGTTTCTTTTGAAACTTCACACATGTAATCTCGAGCTATACTGACGACAGTGCTACCCTCCTGTTGTTGGTTGGAGGTCCAGAGGTTCCGCAACTGTGAAAATGGCCCCTCTTTATGCTCTCACGACGTAAATGCCAGCAGGAAACAGTTATTTGAATCAAGATGTATTTTTTCGTCGCATGATCTGAGACCCGCCGTGGTGGCATGATTCTCAGGTGTTAGGATCGGGATACTTAGGCGGCCATGACTGCTCAATCGTTGAGACACATCCCATGCTTGTGCAGGTGGGCTCCACCTTCATCGAGCGATGGACCGGGCTCACGGACCGCTACCCGGACTTTGTGGCGGAGGGGACCGGAGACCAGAAGATCATCATGGAGGCCATCTGTACCGTCAAGAAGGCTTCTTTCGACGGCGTGGACTGTGTCGGGGGAGATGACGCCGCCACCGGCACGGTAAGACTGCGTCTCTACCTCCAACTTGGTTCGGAAAGACAGGGGGCCATTCGGGCCTCTTTTAATTTCCATGGTGGTAGCGGGTTTCATCACCGATTCCATTTTGTGGTACTACTTTGGATGGCGTAGTTCTTCCGCCAATGCGTTCTGGTCGGGCCGATTGACTCATGGGCTATGTGCCCTGTGCATGCCTTGTTGCCTCTTTCATGCGTTTCCTTCCGGCGTGCTTTCGCATTTTGCCGTAGGGCTGTGGAGCTTCTCCCGTTCCCTCTTACATAGCGGCACGCCGTTCTGAAGTCTTCTATCTGGTGGTTTTTTGGACACACCCTTTCCGGGCCCCATTCGTGCCAGGTGGTCCTCCCACAGGGCAGCTGGTATGTGGACGGGAACATCTTCATGAAGTCGGGTGTCTTTCTCGATGGCAGGTACGTGCTGTATTCGGAGGGAGCGGTGCTTTTACGGATACAAAACAACTAACGTTTCCCCAGTCGGATGGATGTGTTTGGAAGTTGCCTGTCCCTGTCACACTAGGTTTTGGGTCTCCTTTCTCCGGCAGAGCTTCAACGGTGCATGACCCTGCAATGTGACCAACAGAGCTTCAACATATCATTGCAGCTTTGGCCAACTTCCTCTTGGTCTTGTCAGGGGTCGGTGCACAACTCCTAAGCTTATGCCTAGGACTATCGCTCGTCGTCGTCATCGTTGATGTCATCGAAAGATGAGGCCGGCCATGCTGGCATGACATCGTCTACGTTCCTGTGTGCAGCAGCTACTGTACGACGACCGTTCGCAGTTACCTTGTACACGCATGTTCTCAACCGGTACTCAGCTTTTCCGAGGACTCGCCATACTTCACCGGCATCATTCTGGAGGAAGGGGCTGCCGGCAAAACGGACATTGACGCAATGGTTGTCATGGATGGCATTTCCAATGCCATGGTGAGGCCTCTGCTTCTTTTGAGTCTGTGTAGAGTTTTGTCACTGAGAACAGCGATACCAGGCGAAGCGCGGACAGAAATGAAGCGCAGGAAGAAAACCGCGAGCTGCGATAATATAATGGAAGGGCTGCAGCGGAGGCGGATCAAAAACGTTAGCTTTGATGTTTTAGGACCCGCTCGGCTGGTCTCGCGAGGCTAAGACCCGCGGCTGTCTCCGTGGGCGGAAAATACATCACAAGGCATGCTTGCGGTGAGCGCATCTGACCCCCCCGCCTCGCCGATTTTCTTTCTGTTCATCTTGACCATTTTTCCCTTCATCTCAGAGTTTTCCCTTGCTTCTGCTGAATCGTCTTGCACGTTCTCAGACCGACAACATTTGGATCCGTGGGCACTACGACCCCGACACCAGCAACGACACTCCCGCCGTCCCGGGCCTGGGGTCGACCGGATTGTCTGTTGTCGGCAGCACGGTGAGCCAAGGCATGTTGTATATTCTCGTACTTTCGTTAGCTCACCTGTGACGTGTGGATGATTCTTTTTATGCTAGGAGCATCCCCCAGTTTGCTACTGTAACTAGTCGGCTGATTTGTTTTGGTTCTTTGTGTATTTATTCGTGCTGCATGAGTTCACGATCCTTGCCCTAGCAGCCAGCCGCTTGTATACGCGGTGATTTCTGACCATGACCACAGCATTCGATACCCTTTGCTTGTCCCCCCAACCGTCTCAACCCAGAACATCACTTTGCGAGACGCCGAGATCCGCTTTCTCGACGGCGACGCCTTAGTTGTGCGCGACTCGAACATGATCAGCATCGATGCGGGCGAATACGAAGAGTGAGAACACTCCCGTAGAAACACTATGAAACGTGGAAGGTCACTATTTTGTATCGTTTTCACCGTCTAGCATAGACTGTGGTGTAGGATCCACCGCTCAGCTGGGATTTTATCGTGCTAGCACGGGGACGCTGTAGGAGAAGGCTGGGTGGTGTCTTGATTCAATCAAGCTTTGTATTCAGCCTCCTGGCTTCATATCGCGAGGGCTTCGTCGGTTGCCCGCTTCTCGGTAGTGGTTTGCTTTGCTCGGGGCAATAGTAGGTCGACGGCTGGAATGCGTCGTGCATCGGAAGAAGTCCGTTAGTGTCACGATTTTCGACGCTCGACGTCTGTCCTCTTGTCGCTGTGAGTGGTAATCAACTGTCAATCAACCACCGTCGCATCCCTTATGTTGCCTGGCTTCCTCCGCGTGCGTCGACTTCGGCCGCTGTTCTTCAAACCTTGGCAGGCTCTACTCTCCCTGGTCCCTTGCTTCAAGCCGAGGCACCGGGCTTATCGTGGACTCTTGCGACTCCATCTACGTTCGCCGTCACACGGTAAGTGCACCACGCGCCCGCACTGAAGAGCCTGGGAGTTGCGAAATCCAGGTTGATAAGAACATGACCTATACTTCGCCAAAGGCCAGTTACTCAGATGAGAATCCTACGCAAAATATTGTGTTCATGGCCGATGTTGAGCGACCCCACAGAGAAATTGAGGAGCGACTCCACAGAGAAATTGAGGAGCAAGCCTCGGGCAAAATTGGAGATTCCGAAGTGATGGCGCCTTCTGTACCCCGCGATTCACCATGACATGCAAAATCCCTTGAACACGAGCATGGCCAGCATGCCGAGGTCAGAGTTCTCGTGCCGAGGCAGGGTCCTATGAGCCTCCCGGGACGCGCTCTTCTTCCTCCTTCACGAAATCTCGTGATTGTTGCTCTTGAACACAGTCCTTTCGTTTGTAGTTGTGTCGTGATTTGGCCCCCCTTGCCTGTGGTCGAAAGAAGTCGAAACAACAGTTTGGGGAGGGCGCTGAGTGCCGCGACTTCTCCGTGGGCCTTACCCTGAAGTTGGCGTAATCTGCGTGTTGGCTTGCCGTTCACAACTAGGAATATAGACCCAGCCAGGAAGGGAGGCGAGGCCTCTTGTACTACCACAGGAGATAATCTTTCCTAACTGCTAACCATCACGCGGTCTTAAACCTCACTCGAAGGGACAACAAAGTCTTTCCGCTAGTTGAGGAAACAGTTGCGTTGCCTTGACCGATTCGTCCACAATTTTGAAGCCCCCCCCCCTTTCGTCTCCCCTTTCTAGACTTAAGTGGGTTGGCGCTGTTGGCAAAGCGCTGAAAACACGCCACCCCAAATATAGTCCCTTTAATATGCGCTACCAAAGACGCGTGATGCATGAACGAGTGGAGTGAGGATAGCTGTTTACGGAAACCTCACAGGTTGAGTGATGTAGGAGATTGCAGGACACATAGACGCGTTGAGTGATTACAGCTGTATACTGAAGCCTCAAGCGTTGAGTGAGGTTTGAGATTGCCAGAAACATGGACGGGTTGAGTGGGGATAGCTGCATACTGAAACCCCACGGGTNTCCCTTTAATATGCGCTACCAAAGACGCGTGATGCATGAACGAGTGGAGTGAGGATAGCTGTTTACGGAAACCTCACAGGTTGAGTGATGTAGGAGATTGCAGGACACATAGACGCGTTGAGTGATTACAGCTGTATACTGAAGCCTCAAGCGTTGAGTGAGGTTTGAGATTGCCAGAAACATGGACGGGTTGAGTGGGGATAGCTGCATACTGAAACCCCACGGGTTGAGTGATGTGCCGGACAGATAGACGCGTTGAATGAGGACAGGCACATACTGAACCTCACAGGTGATTTGTGATGGAGATTGCCGGACACATTGACGTGTTGAGTGAGGATAGCTGCATACTGAAACCTCACAGATGCATTGGTTTTTGAGTTTGCCAGACACATAGACGCGTTGAGTGGGGATAGCTGTATACTGAAAATCCACAGTAGCTATAGTGAGGGGACAATTCGAGAATGCAGTACACATAGA
>CACKRE030003015.1:99916-143527 GCA_902602495.3 Ectocarpus sp. CCAP 1310/34
TGTACAAGAAGGAGAGGTGTACGTGACTGAGCTAGGAAAAATAGATGGGACGTACAGGGAGATAGATGTCTGAGGCATGGGATAGAGAGGAAAGGACGGTAGCTGTACTGGGGCATAAGAGGTGGGTTGAAAAGGCGGGCGGGATATCGATAGGATAGACAGACTAGGAAAGATATTCTTAAGCCACCTTTGGCAAAGTAGGAAGGAACGATTGGCCATCGGTGATCGGTCCTGTGGGAACAATGCTCCGTCCTCTCGAGGACGCGTGGTCAATGGTCTAACCGCTAAGGCATGCAAAACACAATCGTAGGCCCCCCCTCCCCCCTTTCGTCCTGTTTTTTTCCTGTGTACATTCATGCACGCAGCTTTACGAGAATGGCGTCGCGGGGATCCACATCGTGGGGACCAACAACTTCACCTTCGATGCGACCATAGGCGAAGAGAGCACGGTTGGCGAAGGCAACGTCGGAAACCTGGATGGGCAGCAGCCGATCGACGTTATCATCGAGAGCTCGACCTTGGTGACCTTCAACGACCTGAGGGTACAATCATCCAATGGTATGTGCATATGTAGCTTACCCGTCGAGAAACAATGCTTGGTTCGCGCGGAACGCTGGGTCCGTTTACCAAGAGTTACCGTGCAAGATCGTATCTTCATCTGAGCGTTGTGCGTGGAAGGTTCTATTGTCCTTGTCGCGAGTGTTGTTACCCTCGAGACAATAGCGGTCGGCGACATCTCCGTAAATGTTTACCACGTGTTGCGGTGAGGTTCGTTTGGTTCTGAAAATGTCTTGGGAAAACACGCCTTGATTGGCCCAGGCTCCTCCACCCGGCGACCGCAACGACGGACAAATAATCAGTGTACATACAATTTGAGTACATCTGCTGTGTTTTCCCATCGCTGCCGCTCTGCACGGCTGCGTCTCGCCAAAAAAATCTGAGTTCGAGGTGACCGGCCAATTTAGGCTGCGCATCGCGTGCCTGAATTTCACTCCCCTCACACAAACACCATTCTTGTCGCCTGTCTTGTTTGCTGGTCGCTGTGGTCTCCAACCTTTGACAGATCCGATAATGATGGTCTCCGATAGCTCCACAGTGTCCTTCAACAACCTCGGACTAAGCCTCGTGGAGGCAGATGCTTGCGTGATCCAGGTATGTCCGGGCTGAAGCGTGGCTTCGTGCACAAGAATTTATGTCCCGCGATATGACAGGGCCGAACAACAATCGAATGAGCACATGAATGAGACGCAGTTGGCAGACGTAGTTCACATGAACGCAACCCCAGAGACCCAATGTCCCAAAACACCACTCGCTATCGTGCAAGCGATGGATGCGGCGTAAGTCTCTTGTATCGGCACGATGGATGACACTGTTTCCCTTCCATTCTGTCAGAACGCGGTTGGTTGTTGTTCTGTTTAGCTGGCATCGCTGGTCTTACTGTGGCTCTATGCTAGCGTTACTTCTAGACTACAACGATGGAAATCATATTGTATTCCATAAATAAATGTATTATCAACACGTGGTAGTCGTTGGTTTCTCTGTAGGTGGCTTAATCTCTGCTCTTGCTGTGGACCCATGAGCCCTACAGAATGAGTACCCAGAGAGTGGATTTCTGGTTTCTCCGTGTTGTCACGTCGCTGGCTTTGATGTGACTCAAATGATTCTCACGTGCCGTCAACAGAAGACAATCTACAACTGATCTTTTCATTCTTTGAATTTGCTGTGCCATTTGTCAGGCCGACGACCCCAGCACGGTGACCATTGACGCTGACGAAGACGAGCTTACTCTCGACGGCTCCTGCTACGTCAAGGTGTAAAAGGGATCCCCGAGAGCTCTCGATCAGAGCTAAAGGCATCCTATCTTGTAAAGGAGCATGACACAAGAAACGATTGTTTCCCCCAACGGAATTGTTCGAGAGAGACTAGCATGAAGAGTCGTCCTTGATACCCAGGAAACTCTCCGCTATGGTGCTGTCACTGGATGGACACGTGGCCGGGGATAGCTTTAAGGAAGATCATCGTTCGTGTGACAATGAGTTTTTTTCGGCCATCATTGGAGATCTGATGGGCTGGTGCCAAAAGAACGGTTATGATTTGTGCTGCGCTAGACAAAGCAACGAGTTTTTCCATAGAACATGGAGAGTTGATGGGCAGGTGCCAAAGAAAGGTTATGGTTTGTGATGCAAGGAGCAATTGGTCGATTCTCGTCGACACGGCCGATTGATCGCGTCCACGAAAGCCCGGCCAACAACGTGTGTGTTGTATGTACGTTGTGTTCCGTCATATTATTATAGCTATTCTGGGGGCCAGCTCTAGACTAATGGATCGTGAAAATGTATGGACAGTACTGTGGTATCTTCGACGGGCTCCTAAGTTTATATATTGCAGCCTCTTTGTAGGAGATGTCGCCGGCAACGTCTGACAGTATGCATGTGGGTCCTAAGTCTGTGTTATTGTGGTGGCTTTATGCTGTAGAATAGAACAGGTCCTGAGCAAAGACCAGAACCGGTTTTAGCGTAAGACAACAAATCTGCAGTGGGCTAGACGGAAGATAGCACACCCACACCCAGCAGCACACAGTATCACACACCTGGTGGCGAGACGTTGACAGGTTAATGTTAATCCAAGACATGCACCAACACTCCAATCACATCATCGGGCTACGTGAGACACCACACCCGACACAAATATTGATGTGAGGCGACTATTATATTAGGAGTAGACTATATTCGTTTTGAAAGCCAAACTCTCAGCAACGGGTGTTGTCTTGGAACCAATCCCTTCGGTTGGAGAGGGAAAGTCTTCGGGAAGACTGAAAGGTGGAGGGATAGATTTGAAGGGAGTCAAAAGTATATGCCAGTCCTTTGGGGCGTTTTTCTCGCGCTTCCAGGTCCCAGGGCGATCATGTCGAGGGCGAGCTTCTCAAACGCGCTTCGTGTGTTCGATTTAGGTGCGTCGGTCGGTGGTTGCTACGTTTACTAGGAGGTGCATATATTTCTTCAGAACACTTCATGAATGTTGTAGAAGGAAGTGAATTGTTTCTTTGCAAAGGTTGCTTGGTGTTGCTGTTATCTTGAGGAGCAGCATGCTGAACGTTGCCCACTCCAGTCTCTCCCCGCTTTTCCTGTGAGCAAGGAAGGGGCAGCGCACCTGTTTCCTCCAGTTTTTAACCCCTACTGTGCTTGGTATCAAGATGACGCTAGAGGGGTGTGTTGCCGCGGATTGACACAAATAACATCAGCAAGGGCAACACCTAATCCCAACCCTCACCTAACCCCCTGAGAAAAGCTGACGATATCGTACACCAATCTCCGAAGAAAATATGCCCGCACCAGGCGGACCCCCATTCAGCAAAGCCGTATTTACATGTCGGTGTCTTGCAACACATCAACCGAGGAACCTAGTATCGACCCGTAGCCTTAGGCTTAGGGTTCCCTAACTAACGCAAGCCCGTTGAACCTACCCTATTTCTTCAAGCTGCCGTTCCGCCCTAATATGCACACCACGCGGAAGCTCGAGGATTCAGACAAACCGCTAGGTTTCACCCCTGACGTCGTCCGTCATTCCTCGACCAAACCCATCGCCAACAGCGCCTGTTCAATTATCAATGCCCAGTGTGCCCAGTGAGTGCAGCCTTGGGCGAAGACGACGTAGGGAGGCCTCAGCGGACCGTCCGAGCTGAGCTCGAGAGTGCTGCCATCGACAAAGGTGCCGTCGGCAAATATTACCTCGTCCCCGTAACCTGGCGTGACACCCGGGACTATCGAAAGGCAGCCGCAAGAGAGAGAGGGGCGGGGGAGAGGATCGACTTCGGAGGCAGAAAAAAAGGGTAGAAAAAATACGGAGAAGGTGGGGATATTGGGAATGAGAGGGGAAGGGGGGGGCGATAGAACCAACCCATGCATGGTACGAAAAGCGTGACGGGTACGGGACACGAGGGAATTGTTTGCGGCGAAGGATGCATTACTACAATACGCCAAGACCGCGGGTTATGCCAAACCTCGGCACGGTAACGTCCAGCGCCGCAAGCCGCAAAGCCGACGAGCCTCGCAAAGAAAAACGGAATGCCATACACTTGATGTCGTCCCTCCCCAAACGCATATAATATCACGGACATAATGCCACCACCAACACTATTTTTCCGGCTCGACCAACTGCAGCCATGCAGCATTAGAGAGAAAAAAACTCCAACCTAAATCCACCACGGCCTACCCGGTCGCACGTAGGCATTGACGGGACTAAATAGCTGCACGGCCTCGCAGAACTTGATGAGCCTATCTCGATCCCCCAGCTCCAGGGCCTGCACAATGTCCGTCCGGCCTCCTACGCCCCCCCCTCCCACTTCGGCCCCAACCGAGCCGCCCCCCGCCGCCGCTGCCCCTTGCGTGTCGCCGTTCACGTCTGCAGCCGTGTCATCGACCACCGACGGCGAACGTGGCGGCGGGTTAGTCGGGAGCCCGAAGGTGCCACCGAACACCTCCGCTAGCAAAATCGCGCCCTTGAGACTCTCGCCGACGATGGTCGGCGCCAAAAACAATCCCTTGGCGAGACCCGAATCGGTGGGGGGGGGGAGCATGCACCCGAGCGGGATAAATACAAGCCCGCGGTTAAGGGCTATTTCGTTAAGAAACACAGGCCCAACGTTACACGAAAAGAAAGAAAATAGGGCTAAGAAACACAGCTCAGCGGTGGATCCTAGACCAAACTCTAAACTCTATACAGCAACCCGTGCTCGACAGTGGCGAAGAAAACAAGAAACTGAACCTCAACCCGATGTTGACCTTTCTTTTCTCCGAGCGCGCTCGGTAGTGGGGTTGGTTTTGGGGTTGGCCGAGAGACGGGGGCTCGTAGAGCCATACGAAGGAGATTGCTTCTGGCCATCACAGACTTCATCGAGAAACATGTGTGTCCTCGTTGGTGAGAATGCAGGAGAAAAAATAACGAGTGGATCTTGGTGTTTTCTATTGTGCGACCCCGGCTCGTGCTTCAACATAAATACCCAAGGTGTAGACTGGCGTCAGAACAGATGGAACGAAACCACGCAAACACCACACAAGCAGCAAGCCAAGGAGCGCCTTGTTACAAGCTGGTTCACACAAGAAAAACCAAAAGTGTTCCTCGCAAATTCTTAGGTCGGTTTTCGGGAGGTAGGTCGCCAAATTTTGCACACTTGTCCGCAAGGTCGTTACCAAACGTTTCGAGCGTTTTCCTCTTTTGTATTCACCGAATAAACGGGGTCCCGCACTTTCCTGGGACAAAAAAAGCGTAGGAGACTGAGCTGGACCCTGAGTGAATATTTTGCAGGCAACCTGTATAAATATTGCTGTGTACATCCGAAACAAGGAACACCTGTCACCCGTCGAAGAATGACTCTCCAAGCGGTTGTCATTTGTCTGTCTGTCTATCGAAGAACGTTTCGACGACTGCTGTCAAATATCTGCTTGTCTGTCGGTCGAAGGCCTCACCTGGAAGAGGTTCTGGTTCTGCCCCAAGGTCGCCCCCCCCGCCACCCCGGGGGCCCCGAGTCTGTTAGCCGCGGCCCGAACAAGCCTCAGCTTGCCAGCGACGTAACCCCCTTCATGAACGAACGAGAGGGATTATTTTTGTTAAAGGTACAAACGACCGAATGATCGATTAGTGACCACATCGATGCCGTCGCCGACCGTCGCCGCGCGGCGGCGGCGGGGTTGAAAACCTAACCGCACAGTGTGCGCCCCCTTGTGTGCGTATGGCAATGACCGATGGCTTGCACGGGACACGAACACGTTGGAAGGGGCCGCCGAAGTCGTGGACTATGCACGAAAGAACGAGCCGTTGGTTGGGTGGAAAGGGCTCTCGCTGGACATTGTTTTCTCGACGAACAAGACACAGCCACATGGAAGCTGTCATGAACTGGACACACGAACGACCGGAGGAAAACTTCAACTCGTCGTGAAGAAAGAGCAAGAAGCGGAGGCAGCACGCCTCCTCCTGGTCCATCCTGATTCAGACCATACAATTGAGATTCTCGAGTTCAGGATCCCGTCCACGCTTCCAAAAAAGCGCCGAAGAAAAGCAACCGTTCACCAGACTTAGCGATGGTGCCCCCGGGATTCTTGATGAGAGATCCCGCAATCAGATCCGCGCCGACGTGGCACGGCTCCTTGTCCTCTACGAACTCCCCGTAGCAGTTGTCGACGAACACCACCAGCCCGCGCTCCGCCCAGCGAGCCTTGACGTGCGAGCAAAGCCTGCGGTTGTGTGGACCGTTACTAGGCGGTATGTTTCTGCTTGTTTGGTCGACCGAGTGCTTCGATGGCCATGTGGGATGTCCGTCGGTGGGCCGGCGATCTGGATGGTCATCCGACCAGCCCACCGATAGGCTGATGTTGGCCGATCGCCGCCTTGACTACACGTCTTGTCTACAACGAGGGCCTTACGCAGGGTTTTAAAACAAACATGACTGAATGTATCCCGTCCCTTGAGGGATGAAACATCTTGAGCTGGTCAAACAACTCTAGAAAAGTAAAGGGCAGGCACCCGCGGCTGGCAAGTTTACCTCTCTATCTCTTTGATGGGAAGCGACGGCCGCCACTGGTAGCCGCATGAGCGCTGCACGTGTAGGAGCCTGACGGCGGGGTCTGCCTCTATAGCCGCATCGATCGCCTCAAGATCAAACAAGCCCCCAGGCTGCAAGGGAACCTTTCGAAGCGGTAGAGGCGCGGTTCTTGATTAGTTCGCGTCTCGTGTGCCACGATCCAACTTCCACATGTTGTTACGTGCCAACGATACCCCTTAACTTTAAGCCTACCTCTAAGCATAACATGTTTCACGGGACGTGCTTGGAAGGCACCTTTTGAAGCACTGAATAATATTCATCAAGATCGTACC
Source organism: Ectocarpus sp. CCAP 1310/34 (assembly GCA_902602495.3). Lineage (NCBI taxonomy): Eukaryota > Phaeophyceae > Ectocarpales > Ectocarpaceae > Ectocarpus > Ectocarpus sp. CCAP 1310/34. The sequence continues at coordinate 106,787 of CACKRE030003015.1, forward strand.
TCGTTACGAAGACGGGACGGAGAAAAATCATATACGCTGTACGGAGAGCAGCAAACCAATCAAGGTCCACCGAGTGCGACGGAAGTTGTCGAACTGGCCGCGCTTGCGGTGCTGCGGGGGTCTCGTGCTGTATGCGAAGCCAACAAGCCAGAGCCGAAATCCGTCAAAAACCAGATATCCCCACCTTCCGTGATGACAATCACACAACACATTCTCGACAGAAAAAGACCGAACAAAACCTTGCCTCGTGATCCGCGCAAAGACGCCACCGGAACTACGTACCGTATGTGACGCAAGACACCGCATTCCCTGGGCCGACTTTCAAAGCTCGGCTATTGCACACGAAAGGAGGATGCCCAACTCAAAGGATGTTTCTTCGGAAAGATCTCGGCGAGATAGCTCCAGCGCTGCCGTGATCGGCATTGCCACTCTTTCCGGTGGGGAGTACTCGAGCTTTGAAAATCGGTCCAGGGGGTGTGATATGTTATGCCATGCTACCTCCGGTATGTGGCTATTCAGGCTGCCTTGAGTACCGGTCGGCGGGGAGATGGCCTTCAATGTTCTCTTGCCCTGCCGCCAAACATTTCTCCCCTTCCCCAAAAGTACTGTTGCTTGTTCAAAAGTTGGTGCTGGCTCCAGCGACTGTGAACAGGGAAAAGATGCCCTTCTATTTCTTCGTCACAGCCCCCGCCCACCCCAATGTTTCGCACCTCCGTGTAGGACACGTGGAACTCCTTGAGGTTGCCGATGAGTCCCTCGGGAAGCGGGTCACTCGCATCTGCGTATTCATCCTGCGGAGGTGACACCACGCGAGCCACGTACACAAGACCATTATATATGAGTGTGTCTGATTATATTGTTCGGTGTGGGTTCGCCGGGCTCTTCGAGTCTTAACACGCCCCCTGTCTGGGTTGTGGACGCTGTAAAAAAGCTGGAAGTCCGCTTTGTGGGCGTTCATTTTCATCTTGCACCCGTCATTTGATAGCACTAGTGCTCTCACGAGCCCGCTGTTACTGCCTTCGACAAGCGGCGCATGCAGTGCTACCAAAGTGTCAGGGTGACTGCCCGTCTATCAAGTTTGAAACTAAGGCTCATTAGCACGTTGCGTGCGAAAGTCAATGGCAGTTTAACGCCCTCGTTCTCGGCGAGGAGGAATAGAGGGAGCGGCACGAGACACCTAGCCTGGAGCTCGACGGAAACAAGACAAGGTCGCCCACCCCGTTCCGCCCTTTCTCGCGTCACTCAAGACCCTCACGTTCATTGGTTTGCGCGTTCCGATGACCTCGTCAAGGGTGTCGTAGGGCCGCCCACTACACGCCAACATGGCATCTCCCGGCCGAAGGACGCCGAAGAGCGCGCAAGCGATGGCGTGGGTGCCGCTGAAGCACTGCACGCGTACCTGCGACGGGCGTGTGTCAACAACATCGACGGAGGACAGGTGAGAGAGGTCGGGGGGTAAAAAGAGACAAATCCTTGTTATCCCTGTGCAGGCGGTTCAATTAGCCGAAGGTTCAGGGTGCGCATCTGCTGCGTGATTGTCCTTTTGCTATCTAGTCCAGCGACCTTCCTTGTTTCGACGTAGAACCGTGACAACAGCAACCGCAGCGCAGCAAGTGTTAAGACAATGGCGACAACCGGCAACGGCGATGGCGACACCAGGGACGACATAAAAAAAAAAAACAGCTCACCAAGGCCGCCTCCGCGCCAAAAAGCCGGGCGTAGACCTTGTCGAGCGTCTCCCTGCCGATGTCCCCGTGGCCATAGCCGTCCACCCCTGCGAAGACGTTGCTGCCAACCCGGAACTCCCGGAAGGTGTCGAGGACACGCCGAAGCGTGCTGTTATCAACAACAGCGACAAATGTGTGTAGCGAGGACGCGATTGATCGGAGGAAACCGTGCCGGGATTGTTGTCCGTCGTTGCGACGATGACGTCGTCACACTCGCTATCTTTGCTGCCATGGCTTGCAGAGGTCGTCATCAAATACGCCGAGACGTCACGTAAGTTTTTTTTTTTTTCTCCCATCATTGGACTCTGACGTCTGCCCCTCTGGCCCCTATCCTCCACTTCTAACAGCTAGACGACCCAACCGGGTCACATAGGAGGGGGGGGTTGGACCCCCGCCTGCGGTTCCTGCCTGAGATATTTTTATCGCGAGAAGGGTACAGCAATCCCTTCCCTCGCGACGTACGAAGTCGATTATGGTTTACTAACAACGAGCTTTGCAGCGCATCGCTTCCAACGGAGACCAGGATTTAATTAGCGAGAAAAAACTCATTCTGTCGGGACTCGAACCCATGACCTGGCCCTTGCCAGGCTGCGAGGCTACCCACTAGACCACCGGGGCGACCAAGTATCACCAAGGCATTTCAGAAGACACCAATCATTATCCAGACATGCACACATGTGGACAAACATGTTGGCACCTTTGCAAACATGACAATGGCTACCTTTCGTAAACAGGGAATGGCGGCACATAGGTTATTGTAGTGCTGTACCGCTGGGGGTTTCCCCACAATTAAGAGCACAGTTTTTTGTTTTTTGTTTTTCTCCCATGATTGAACTCTGTCGTCTGCCCCTCTGGCCCCTATCTTCCACTTCTACCAGCTCGCCCCGGTGGTCTAGTGGTATCCTCGTAATCCGCTAGTCGCAGAGGTCGTGAGTTCGAATCCCCATGGGGTGAAAAAATTATGAAATTTGCGGGTGAAAGTGAAATATAGCCACAAAGCTCTCGTGAGTACCAACCTTCGACGTTAGCACCGTTGACGAGGGAANTTCCACTTCTACCAGCTCGCCCCGGTGGTCTAGTGGTATCCTCGTAATCCGCTAGTCGCAGAGGTCGTGAGTTCGAATCCCCATGGGGTGAAAAAATTATGAAATTTGCGGGTGAAAGTGAAATATAGCCACAAAGCTCTCGTGAGTACCAACCTTCGACGTTAGCACCGTTGACGAGGGAAAGGGACGGCGGGACCCTTCTCGCGATAAAAATTAATTCAGCACGCACCGCAGGAGGAAGGTGGGGCATGAAAAGAAAAAAAAGACCTGGTGTTGACCCCCTCCTCTGTGACCCTGGATGGTTGTAGTTGTACGAAAAAAACAATGAAAAGTGTAGTACTCTACATACGCTGAAAAGTGCAGTACACGTCTCACNCGCGATAAAAATTAATTCAGCACGCACCGCAGGAGGAAGGTGGGGCATGAAAAGAAAAAAAAGACCTGGTGTTGACCCCCTCCTCTGTGACCCTGGATGGTTGTAGNTTCCTGCGGTTCTTGCCTGAGATATTTTTATCGCGAGAAGGTTACAGCAATCCCTTCCCTCGCGACTTATGANACGAAAAAAACAATGAAAAGTGTAGTACTCTACATACGCTGAAAAGTGCAGTACACGTCTCACCACGAAAAATGGGACTGTCGCCATAATAAATAGGACGAAAACACACACACCAGCTAGACGACCCAACCGGGGTCACATAGGAGGGCGGGGGTTGGACCCCTTCCTGCGGTTCTTGCCTGAGATATTTTTATCGCGAGAAGGTTACAGCAATCCCTTCCCTCGCGACTAATGAAGTCGGTCAAGTTTACTAACAACGAGCTTTGCAGCGCGTCGCTTCCAACGGAGACCAGGATTTAATTAGAGGGAAAAATTGCACTCTGTCGGGACTCAAAACCCACGACCTGGCCCTTAGCAGGCTGCGAGGCTACCCACTAGACCACCGGGGCGACGGTTTGTTTTTGTTTGTTTTCTCCCATCATTGGACTCTATCGTCTGCCCCTCTGGCCCCTATCCTCCACTTCTACTAGCTAGACGACCCAACCGGGGTCACATAGGAGGGGGGGGTTGGACCCCCCTCTGCGGATAAAGCCTGAGGTATTTATATCGCGAGAAGGGTACAGCAATCCCTTCCCTCGCGACTTACGAAGTCGATTATGGTTTACTAACAAACGAGCTATGCAGCGCGTCGCTTTCATCCTAGACCAGGATTTATTTATTCAGTGAGAAAAAAGCTCTCTCTGCCGGGACTCGAACCCATGACCTGGTCCTTAGCAGGCTGCGAGGCTACCCACTAGACCACCGTATGTACGAACGGANCCGAACCCATGACCTGGCCCTTAGAAGGTGCGAGGCTACCCACTAGACCACCGGGGCGACCGGTTCGACCACAGTATAATGCAGCGAATCCTGTCCCCGACTCTTACAGTACGCTGCTGGTGCTGCGCAGCTATGCTGCTGTATTTTTCATACTGCTGCCAACCAAGCCCCATAACCGGTACAGTAGTCTGCATACATGCAGCTTTCGTGCGGTACTGCTACCACGCGTCCATATACCAATGTGCTGCGCCGTCCAAACCCTTCGGGTCCTCTGTCATTCGCCCATTAGCAATTACCCACCGTTTCGTGTGGGCATCGACCTCGGCGAAAAGCGGAATCAGTCTCTCCCCCGCCTGGTCCACGGCGTCCTTGCCCGACAGCCCAACCCCCAAGGAAGGCGTAACTCGTTGTGCTCCTTCTACCGCTACCTTTCGTGCCCGAGGGGCAAGGGACAGCACGTGCACACGACGATAGGCTGGGCGAGTGCGGCACTGATGCCCCGTTCTGGTCGCCCTCTGATGGGCGGTTGGGGTGCCCCTGCCGCTGCCGCTGGTGTAGGGAAAAACGAACCCGCCAGCACCACCGCCATCGCTTGAAAACCTCAACAGGACTAGCAGGAAAGAGAAAGCAACGAGGAGAACATGGCGAGGGACGCCACTCATGTCCTCGCACACCCAGGCCGGCTGAGAGATACACAGCAGTAGTCGGCCGTGTTGTAAGCGCTGCGGCCGCAACGCAAATGCACGGTATTCCCTGAGCCGAACGCCTTCTTCGATGGACACCCGTGAGATGAATTCCCGGGGCCCCCACAGGAACTGTCCCACTCTGTTGTGCCTCTGCTCCGACGCTGTTGTGTTTTGTTTTGCCCCCGCACTGCACTACTCCGTGTTGTGCACGCTGGCAAGAGCCACCACCGTCTTCTGCGAGGGCCTGTATGCTACATCGATATCGCTAATATCCTCAACCTGGCAGCTAGAATCCGAGCAAGAGCTACCAGCCACTACAAGCGCTTCCCGAAGCGCTCACCAGAAGATTAAACGACGATAACGTAGTCAAGCACCTCCTGGGAACACGGAAGCTTTGGTCTATCTCGGGGGGCATGCTCTGCTAGCGGATTAGGTGAGCATTGGGACGGAGAAGGCGCAGACCACCTCTCAGCTCTACGGGACCATCAGCGTTACGCCAATAGTTTGTTCGGTTACGTAGGCGCTGTGGTGTGCTGCGGCTCCGCCTCTGTGTGTCGCGTTCTTTTCGGACAACATTCAAATCCAAGTGGCCTATACAAGGTACCTCGAGAGCTGAGGATGGTCTTGTCCAGATTGGTGGACCCACACATCACAACCACACCACCAGTTAGAAGCGGAAGATCCACAGAACTCCTGTGGGAGTAAAATGGTGGCGGGTCTACATATACCTATGTGACCCCAGTTGGGTCGTCTAGCTGGTAGGAGTGGAGGATAGGGGCCAGAGGGGCAGACGGCAGAGTCCAATGATGAGATAAAAAATATGTATACTTCGAGTATACATGTGTAGAATATATGTTAAGGAGAAATAAATACACGCATATATCCACGCTTTTGTAGGAACCAATACCTGGAGTCGAGTGTGCGGCACAACAACGAACAGCCCATGACAGCGTTGACGACCGGGGGCCTGGGGCGAACGTTCCATGTTGGGGATGGCCCAGCGCGGCCTGCTGCGTCCCTTGGGTCCCTGGCCCGCCGCGGCCGGGGACCAAACTGGCGCAGACGTGGGCCGGACGGACGCGTAGTAGCAACCACTTGGAACGTGCGGCACATGCTGCGGTCCTGGTCCCTGCCGCGCGGGTGGCTGTCGGCGGTGGTGGTGGCGGTTCGCACAGGGCGAGGACTCCTGTTGCTCGCGAGCTAGTAGCGTGTGTCGCACGCGGCGCGAGTGGTGGAGTGCTGGTGTGCCGACGTGAGGGGAGGGAAGCACGACAGTCCCGCCATCTATCTCGCCATGGGACCGAGTTGTTGTTGCCTTCGAGAACTCTAGGTTCCGGTTCGATGAACGCTGGTTTCAAGGAAATGATTTTTCATTCATCTCAAATGGACCCAGAGTAGTGCTTGCTGGAACTTTAGGCAGAAAAACAATGTGGTCTTGTCGCGCGGGTGAAGCAGAGCTGCAGATGGAGTACGGCGCCTTCGATATCGCAGGTCGTCCTTTTCGTCCGTGCCCACCTGCTGGTGACACCCAGACATCCACCTCCACACACTCTTCGTTTTTAACACCTGAAACACCCCCCGATACGAAACCCGCGCCACCATCCCCTGCGACAGCAGATCCTTTATTCATGCAGAGGAACGGAGAAGAGAATACAAGGCACGCGGCCGAAAACGGCAACACCTACGTCAGCAGCAGAATCTCAGGCGGCCCCGGCGGCGGCGGCGGCGGCGGCGGCGGCCTGTCCTCGCCGTCCAGATCTCGCAAGCTTACTCCGCGCCACATCACCTCCGGCCGGGTCTGCCGATCCCCTTCGCCGGTGAACCACCGCCGCATATCCCTGGAAGAAGGCGTGGAGCTTTCGAGAGAGCCGTGGCGACAGGGGAAAGTAGGACCGGGCTGGGAGTCCATCGAGGGAGGAGGCGGTAGTAGTATGGGTGGGGCGAGCAGTCGCAACGGCCGGGGAGGGGGCGCGGATGGGTCTGGGGCGGGGTACGAGGTGGTGGAACGCGAGGAGCCGTTGTTGCTCGAGGGGGGACCCGAGGAGCAGAACGATGAGAGGTGAGCGCGTGTAGAGGAACATGTTCGTTGTGCGCGTGCTAGCGGCCATGCCTACGTCGCGCTTGAGCCGTGCGCGCTCGTGTTTCGTGCGGTTGGGCGTGGTTGTTTAACTCGTGTCTTGGATTGTGAGCGAAGCGGCTAGGAGCAAGGTGTTGTGCGAGAAAAACGCTCGCTCGTTGGATGCACACCACAAGCAGTGTGCACAAACAGCCGTTTGAAAATTCCCAAGAAGCAAATGTTTTGTCGTGTTTCCAACCACCGTCTAGCGCACCCAGTGTCATCTCCCGATCACTCCCGTCCCACACGATTTCCCCGCACCACCCCGCGCTTCAACAACCACACGTGAACTCTCGCCATGACAGCATGGCGGCCGGCCTGCTTTATAGCGCCGGCGACAACTCCTCCTTACGGTTGGGGGGAGACTCCTCGTTAGGCCCCGCGTTCGGGCGGCACGGCAGGTCCGGCAGCGTACAGAACAACGGCGGCGAGGGGCTCTCGGATCGCAACGGTTACAGCGGTAGGGGAGGCGGCGGCGGCGGAGGGGGGGGGGAATGCTGTACCATATCGGGGAGACCGCTTGTGTACCTCTGCGCGGCTTGCTCGTCGCTGTGCTCGATTCTGCTGGGCTACGACGTCGGGGTCATGTCGGGGGCTAAGGAGTTCATCCGTCCCGACTTAGGCCTCTCGACCGTGCAGAACGTGAGTTTGGGGAGGGGGGGGGACCTTGCTTGGTTTACGCCCGAGGTTGCTCATGCTCTCGTACAGTAGCTCCTGGGGATGTCGTGCAGGAGCATAAGCTGGTATGGCGTCGATTTCTGCCCCCAGGTCGTCCTCGTTCTTGGCGATGACAGTCGTTGACGTACTCGGTTTTTTGCGTTACCTGCATTGGCCCTTCTACGTAGCATCCGATCAAGAGCTGATGTGCTTATTGTTTCTTCGTTTTGGGGCCCAGGGGAATTGCACGGGGAGCCGGCCCCCATTTTCCCCTTACTGCTCTTTCCCGGAAAGAACCTGGGTTATTTGTTAGTTCCCCCCTTTCAGACTTCTGTCCTTTTCCGTCCGCGCAGTGGTGTGCACGCCGCTGGCACAGGCTACAAAGGCCTCTGGTTTATGGATATCCCCGGCTGCTGGGCCACCGATGAAAGCTGTGGGGAAAATTACCTGAAGCACACATTTGTGCACCATGACGGTACCCGCATGCACGCTCAAGCATTCCCAAGAGGTGTCTAGCGGAAGGAGTGAGGCGCAGTTTGGCGGATGCCTGGGCTTGGCCCTTGAGGGTAGCAACTCGCGCAGTTGTGCGTTTTCTGTACGTGTTGCAGCACCGTAGAGCACGGCACCAAGTAGTTACTGCCCTCTAGTTGCGCCGCACCGGCGGCATGACAAGAAGCCCCACCGCTTCAGGCCCGGCGGGGGTTGTACTCGGGTAACCGCATTCCGTAGTAGTTAGAACTCGCATTCCTATTGCCTCGTCCTCCATCCCTGCTCACTGCTTCCTGGCCATCCTTCTTCCTGCCACCGCAGGAGGTCATGGTAGGGTCGCTCAACATCGTGGCGGCGTTCGGAGGTCTCGTCGCGGGGAAAGCGGCGGACCGTCTCGGGCGGAAGCCGACGACGGCTCTGGCGTGCGTAGTGTTCATCACGGGCGCTACCATGATGACCTTGAGCCACACGTTCTGGTTCCTACTTCTTGGGAGGGTGGTGACGGGAGTCGGGGTGGGATGCGCCATGGTGATCGCTCCTGTGTACATCACTGAGCTGGCCCCGCCCGACGTCCGGGGCATGCTGGTGTCACTGACTGATATCTGCATCAACGTGGGGATCGTGTTTGGGTGAGAAGGGGGGGAGAGAGAGAGAGAGAGAGGCAGACAGACAGACGGACAAAGCACGAGATAGAGGGGAGGGCGGAGACGCTGAATGAGATAGGGAGTCAGAGGGAGACAGAGAGGCAGAAACAGAGGCAGGAACACGGACACGGAACGAGGGCGAGAAAGTTGTGGCTAGGCATCCTGGACGTGGAAAAAGGCAGAAGTGAGATAACGCGCACCTCTTCGCACCCTGAGCGTTCGTTCAGACCCAGGAATAGTTGCTTCTCGTCCGAGTTTGTTGCATGCATCGGACGGAGGCGTTGTTGTGCTTGGAGGTGGTTCGGGTGACTCGCAGCACCGTAGCTACAGCAGCACATCTAGCGCTGCCACTTCCGTAGTTATTGCTCGTTTCTCAGGGAGGGATACCTAGATATCCTCTTATATATCTCTCAAACGAGCAGCGTACGCACACCGTAGCGAGACGTTGAGCTCGTTGTTGCTACTGCTTGTGCTTGCTCATTCACGAGAGAAGTTAGTTTTTTCCGCGTCGCCCATTCACGTGTGTGCATGAGTACCTCGGATCAGCGTTCTCCTGACCCTTTTTGCGCCTACGATGATTGTGATGGTGGCGGTGTGTGCAATTCCCCCCGCAGCTACGCCGCGAGCCTGCTGTGCTCGGACGTGTTCAACTCCGACTCCGCCAAGTGGCGCTCCATGATCGGCATCGGCATGCTGCCGCCCCTCCTCATCCTGGCGTGCCTCTCTCTCATGCCCGAGTCGCCCCGATGGCTCGTTGCCGCGGGAAGGAACGCGGACGCTCTGCACGTCCTCAAGAGGGTGAGCAAGCATTTTGTTTTGAGATGTTGTTGCGGTTGTGGAGCTCTTTTTTTTTTTTTGGGCGTGGTGAAATTGTTGTTGCGGTTGTGGAAGGTTGTTTCCGTGGAGATGACGTCATCATGCCAACGGTTGCGTTTGTCTTCTTTCGCACCGCCGGCATCGGTGTCGCCATCATTTTTTTTTTTTTGGCGTTGCTCGCCTTCTCGGGAAAGAAAACGAGAGGAGGCGTTTCTGTCCCCCTCTTGGCCCCCAAGAGAATGGAAGCCTGATGATGATGAAATGTTGTGGCGGTAGACGCGGTGGCGACCTTTTGGTTGTTGTGTGCACTGCTGCGGAAGGAGCGCCGTCGCCGTAACGGGTGATTAAGGATTTTTTTTTTTTCGTACTTTTTCTGCGTGGCGGACGTTGTCCCTGTGTGGCCGATCTTCTATTGCGGTGTTGGAACACGTCGCACATCTACTCTGATTGGTGCGCAGCAAAGAGGAGGACTGATACTCGAGGCTTGGTGACCTTTGTCGCGCGGCCACCGCTGATGGTCCTCTCTCACTCTCTCTTGCTTGCTTGTATCGTTGATGGCCCGCGCGTTTGCGACACATGTGGGAGGGGTGTTATATTGTGTATAAAGTTTCTGTCCATTTCTTGGCATGGTGTAACGGTTCTACATATGTACGAGTCCGTGCAAAGTTGATCCAATTCAGTTGGGTGTGTTTTGATTTCGATCGACAAGTCGGCACATCCTGTCCCGATCGATGGGTATGTTGTATGCACACGTACCAGGTAATGGACGACGAAGACGATGCGGAGAGCACCCTGCAGACCATCTCGGAGGCCACCACCACCACCGAGGGTAAGATAGGCGGATCGAACATCGCCCCTGGCCGATGGTTTCCCCGAGCTAGCGCCCCCCGGGTATCCGACACACTTTTTAAAGCGGGGCCGGAATTGCTGGATGCGAAGAGCGCGCTGTTTTTCAGCCCATTTGGGTTCTCAACATAGATTCGCATGGTACTGGACGTGGTACGGCGGTGAAGGATCGAGTTGTCTTGTTTTTGGAACGTCGTTCAGTTTGGTTATACCCTTCACGCTGTTATGTGTTGGAAGTATGTTTGGGTTTCGTCCGGAGACCGTCTGGTTTTTCTTTCTGGAACACACTATACGGTCACACCGGACTCTTGCAATTGGATGCCCTTGGCCTAGTTTTGGGGGAAGGTGCTTGGCAAATGTAGCGCGGGTGAACGCGCCGGCGTGCCATCCATCTTGGATGATCGATTGCTCCCCGTCAACTACCAAATGGGTGAGAAACTCGTGGGAAGAAGCTCTCGAAGCCACGCTTATCGGCGTTGGAAGCCTTCTGGTTGAGGAGCAACCGAGGTTGTCGTTTGTCCATCGCACACATGTGCCTTCGCCCGAACCTTTGACGATGCTGAGGCGCAATCCGTCACCGCTGTCGACCTGGGTTTGGGCACAGGACGGCGGTAATGCTGCAGTATGGTCGTGTCGAGGATTCTTTCGGCGAAGACACGGTCAGCACCAACAACGCTACCGTCACGGGCTACCCCGTACCACTTCCATCGCAAGTCACTTATGGTGATTCTGCGCTCGATCATGCAAGACAGGCCGTCCGCCGAAGCACTCGCTAAGACGACAATCAATTGTTGCTGAACCCACTTGATCCACGGTGAATTTGGAGGTCACATGATTTTTAAGGGCGAAACTGTGTTCGCATCTCCCGCCCCGCACTGCCTATATATCGCCGAAGATTTGTTTTTGTTGTTTGATGCGTGTCTAGACTATTTTTCCGGCGGTCCATTCGCTGCGTTCCGCTTGCATTAATTGCGCCCCCCCCTGGTCCTGCTGCACCGTCAATCCAGCTACGTGGAAGGACGTTCTGGTGCCTAGCGACCGGACGGTGAAGGCGGCCATGGTCCTGGGGATCGGCCTAGGATTCTGGCAACAAGCCAGCGGGAGTGAGGTGCGGCAGCAGTCTTCGAACCCCAAACCTGTTGTATCGTGACTGCCAGCTGACTAGCCGCCGTTGCACCGTGCGGGAGAGCCGGCGACTCGCCTTTCTATGGCTCGGGGGTTGAAAAGTTGGGTTTCTTTTCTTGAAACTATTTTGAGAAGACACGGTATTTTGTGTTGTTGGATTGACCGCAGCTCGTGACACATTGGTGGCTACAGTATTCCCTCTCCCGACAATATCGCAACCTGCAAAGCATCCGAAAATGTGCGTGTACTTATCCTACCATTTTTGGGAAACAAGAATCATGTGTCTATGTAGGACCGCCGACGTGGATTGACGCCATTACGCTTTGCTGCCTCTTCGTCAGCTCACATCCTTTGGATTCATGTTTCCCGCTCGGCCGCCTCTCGCCCTTCTACACAAAACCCGCACGGCGGGCTCTAAACCCGTAACTGCTACCATCGGACGCTACCGCACACGTCGGTGTGCGTGGATCGGGCTGCTGGTTCCTCGTTTGGATCCCACTTGGAACGTTCTTTGATGGGTCAGGCGGCGGTCTACTATACGCCGGAAGTGCTCAAGGATAAGGGGTGAGTGAGGACCCGGTCTCCATGATGGAAAACATACGCATGGAAAATGTTCAGCTTGAGAGGGCGTTTGTGGTGTCTGCGGCGGGAGCATGAGCTCGCGAGCGCTCGATGCCGACGCGAAGGTCGGCCAAAAGTGTCGCATCACATCACCGAGGCACGGAACAAAGGACCCCCCCCATCGACAGCAGCACACAAGTACTAAAGAGCTTGCATGAATGCCCCCCCGTACTGTTGCGGTTGTGACAAATTGTTTGTCCGGTAGGGTCGAAGCCATCGCGTGTCTTGGAACCCGCCATGCCCTACACCCGCTGACGACGCTTGCGGTCGGTCCACGGACACCCTTACGAACGCTAAGGCATGCAAAACATGAGTCCGCCTTCCCCCCGGCCCTCACGCTCATCTCGTCCGCGTCGTGGGAACAACTCCACGGGACGGTGTTGATGAATGATGGGTGTGGTGCAGATGGGCCAACCGGGCGATCTTGAGAGGAAACATGGGCGTCGGCGGTTTCAAGCTCCTCGGAGAGGTCGTAGCCTTCATGCTGCTCGACAGGTGCGTTTTTGTTTTGTGAAGTATTGTGCCGTGTGCACTTGTTTTGTCCTCCGGAGTTGTGCCATGTTTGGTTGTTCATTCGATGTTGCGCGTCATCTACATCAGTTTTCAGCTTCACAGCACCTTTTGTATCTTCTTTTGTTCGTGTTTCGTTTCTGTCGTGCTATTTGAGCGATTTTGTGTGACACCACACGGTACGCCATCGGGTTTCTGCGCGACGGCCGGCTAGCGTGACCCGACAATATCTGCACAACCCTTGTGCAGTTTTACTTCCCTCTTGATCAATACCACAAGGTGGCCCTCCAATTACCAGAACCAGCATTCGCGTTTGCGGAGTCTGAGGGAAAAATACCAACGAGGAGGAGGTCGTGCATGCTTGGAATCTTCCACGAAGTATCGCAAACATGTCCCACTGTCCCGTACCCGCTCCCTTCCCTCATGCGTGCCGCCGGAACCCCTCTCCGTTACACAAATACAGAATCGGAAGACGTCCGCTCTTTCTCGTTAGCAGCGTGCTGGTGACGCTCTGCCTGCTGATGGTCGGCTTCGCGTTCCTTCTCAACTGGACGAGCATGCTCACCCTGTTCTGGCTGTGCATGTTCATGTTTACCTTCTCGCTTGGGCTTGGGCCCGTGACGTTCGTGGTCGCCTCCGAGGTGTGCTTGTGCGTTATTTGCACATGACTTCATACAGATTTCTTAATCGTTTCTTTCGGTTGGTTGAGGTTCGCTGGGCTCTTGGAGTCGAAAGCACGTCAGCTGTGTGACTTGTTCGAGCTTGGGAAACGTTACTGATGGCAGGGCAGCTGGCAAGTTGATCCACACGAACACCACTTTACTTTCATCGTGCATCACATCTTGATGACACTACCATTGTGCTACTTTGCTCAGATGAGCCCACTCCGGCGGCGCGCCTGTGTGATTGTGTACGTGCATGTGCATGTTTGTTTCTTTGATGGGCATCGTCCTCTTTTCAGACACGATGAACTCCCCATCCTTTTGTTGCCTCTGGAACGCAATGATCATGTGCGTGTGTGGTGACAGATTTTCCCGGTGACCATCAGGGGCAAGGCGATGTCGGTGGTGATCTTTGTTAATCGCATGATGAGCGGGGTGATCGCTCTGTCGTACCAGAGCATGTCAGAGGCCATGACGCCGGAGGGATCCTTCTTTTTCTTCGCGGCGCTGTCTGCCATCTCCGTCGCCTTCTACTATTTCTGGGTGAGTGTTGTGGAATACCATATGTGACGTACGATAACACCCCCCCTGAACCGATTTTCAAAGCTCGAGTGCTACGCGACAAAAATCAAGTGTAAACAAGACGATGCGTTTTCGGAAGGCTCTGGACGAGTCGATTGCGACGACGAAATTTTCGACGCCATCACTATTTGTTGCTGTGGAGTAACCTGGCTTTGAAAATTGGTCCAGGGGGTGTGATATTCATGTCACCTACGGTAGCCACACCCTCTGCTGCGCGCAACTTTGGGTTAATTATTCCACCATTTGCATGCTGTTGGTTTGTTTTCCTGGCAAAGGGCGTGCCAGAAGGGTAAACTAATGTCTCGAAAGTGGATATAGTGGCAACAATTGGTAACCTGGCAACGGTGGCGTTCGAAAAGCAAGTGTGATTCTCGCAAATTTGGCGCAGTCGCGCGCACAGGGTTTTGTATCCACTTTGTACCCACACAAATATGGAGAATTGCGCGATGAGCTCGTGCGAAACAATTGTCAGCTGTAACGTGCCCCGAGGGAAAAAAAGAGCTGCATGCTTCTCTCGATCAAAATGGTGGCAAGCGCCGTAGAAGGAAACCGGAGAAAAGGGTGAACCTCCTGTGTGATGGAGACTTGTGTGTCCGTAAGCATAGGTTTTTCGACGTCCACAACACCGACACATGACACAGACGCGCGTTTAGACTGAGAAAAGGGTATGTTTAGTGTTTTGTGTCACGGGGGCACATGCATTCTGCGGCGCCCCCGAGCAATAGGCCCTCTCCTAGAAGACCTACTTTGTTCAGACTTGACACCAGCCCACGGTGCTATCCTAGAAGAACATGCGCACTCCCGTTTGATTTGATTCCGTTCTAGTGTCTAAGTTGTATGTTAACCTTTATCAATTTTGTCCAAGAAACTCTGAACGCTTACTGACGAGTGTACAAATTGCTTGCGATGGTACTCCGTGTTCACGATGTGCCACGAGGGTATACGATTGCTCTGTCACGGTTGGTTCCGTAATCGTTGATGGGTTTCTCGGCGTTGTAGTTTTTTTTTCGGTCTGTTTGTGTTGCCGTTTTTTCTGGACTTGCTGGTGTGGTTGAACGAGTTTTCTCCCCTCCTTCCGTCCGTACAGCATCGCATCCGTCATGTTGAAAGCCCCAATAAATTCAACAGTCTCAGGTATTCACCACACTGGTTGAACCAAGGCGTTGCGCACGAACGCCGTCGTACGTACCTCCCACCATGTCTGTGCTGGTCCATCAGCGCTCTGGTCATCGCTATCTACACTTCATGGTGTAGACTTGCTACCATTGTGAGAGAACGCAGCGAACGACACAAGCAACAGCAGCAACGACATCTATGTGTTCCCCCCGGCCGCGCGCGCGGTTCTCCCCAGGTACCCGAAACACGAGGGAGGACTCTGGAAGAAATTACCGCCGACCTGGGGTCATCACTGCCCCCCTCCGTACCCGGGCCCAGAGCTGGCCCAGCGAACGGAGGGCCTCGACACGTGCCATTGGCTCGAGACGACGAAGAAGTCTACTGAGGCCACGTTGGCGAGGACTCAGAAGGCCCTTTTGTGCGACGCGTCGATGTTCCCAGAACCACGGAGGCGTTCTGCTGGGGGCAGAACGAGCAGCTTCGTGCGCCATATGCGGTGCTGGTAGGAGACAGCGAGCAGGGCCAACCTTCTTGTTACGTTTTGTATTGTCTTACCTGCGTGGTTTTGATTGTTTCCGCGGAAGAAGGCAGGATCCTACACAACTTGTACACACTTTCTTTCCTGGTTTGCTTTTTCTGTTTCTACCGACGTGGGTGCGTTTCGTGCAGGCGTTTTTGTCCTGTGGGTCGTGTTATCTGCAGTCAACAATCGCGCTGCTGTGGTTTTGTTTTTGCTTTTCCGTGTGTTGTGTGCGTCGAAGATAGTTGAGCCGCGCAGACCTCTTCCGACCGCGCGATGGCTGGTGCGAGAGCGCTAGAACTAGCAAGATGGACCGAGGGTGGCATGCATGCCTAGCAGCAGGTCGGTTGGTGTCACAGCTTACTGAGGTTCACTTAAAACCTTTTTAGGATAAAAGACCCGACCGAGAGGACACGTGTCATTGATGTCCTGTAGAGTAAATCGTTGAATGAACTAGTTAGTCCGCGCGCGTAGCATGTTGTGTAGCACTTCACCGAATGCGATTTGTTTCGTACAGCAGCTACTCGGCCTTAATTCGCTTTCAGCCGTGATGGATAAACGGGTGTCGTGGTGCGTGCTATCTATCGGACGGTCGGAGGATCCATCATCTCTCTCTATCTATTGTATCCCCCGCCGTTCTCCTGTAATCAGCCAGGATGATGAGGTCATCATTCGAAGACGACTTGATTTTCCCAAGATCTCCCAGCGTGCTGTCCTCGAATCCACCGTGGATGACGTCACCCGACATCCAAGGATCTTCGATCGTGCCCTATTTTTTTTGCTGTTTTTTAAATTCCGCCGCAGGGGGCGTTGGCCAATCAGCGAACTGCCCGTAACTCTTCACGAAAACAGCGCTACAGATGGCGCCCGCACGTAAGAACCTCTAGTTTCGGCCGAGGCTGGGGTTCTTATTTTGCTGATCATCCTCTTGTGGGCTACAACTGTCCGCCATATTGGTTTTAGTGTAGGGTTCTTAACCGAGCTCACAAATGGTACTCAAGTGCTTAGCTTATGATTTTTTGCGAGTCTCGTTTTCTTAACTGCTAAGTTCTTAAGTGCGGGCGCTACATTATCTGTACTAGATCTGGTCATGATTCTCCATCTCTACCTCTCCATCTAGACAAAGCAAGAAAAACACGCACACGCGCCGTAGTGTCCCGCTTGAAGGCAACAAGCACAGCACACAACGGACTCTCTACGCGAAGGGCGTCTGCAGCATAAGCAGCAGTAGAAGGAGAACACGCGCTGCATCGCGGGTGCCAAGTTTGAGTTTCTTGGGATGATGTCTCGCGGACCATGAAACTCGACCTGATGGCTGATCTCATCGTTAATTGTCGAAACGCAACCAGCGCACAAGCTGCCTGCTGCGGCGCTGCTAGCTCTAGTTACCCGTTCCCGTCGGAGAGGGCGTACAAGCATCTCGGCTACACAGAGCTGGTTGTGGTTCAAGTGCGAGATTCCCTAGCAAGCACGCTAGAAGCATCGTGCAGCTGCAGCGGGAGCAGAACGGGCGCTGCTTGATGCGTGCTGCACGACGGGGTGTGGAGATCGATGGTGAGCGTTTGTTTGTTTCGGGAAACAAGGACCCTCGACGTACTACTTTGTGAGTCAACCTGCTCCACGGCAAGTACCAACGAACGCAAAAACCCCGGTTCTCACGCCACAGCAAGCGATAACTGCTCAAACAACAGTGTGAGAAGTCCTGAAATCGTCTCAGCTACACAGAACTGCTGGTAGTCTCGGAGGTTCGCAGCGTGGGTTGAGATCGGCCTTTGAGGCCCGGTCAGGCTATATGCGAATACAAACTACACAGACAACAGACAGAAAAAAGAATGGAAAGACTTTCGACCAGACCAAGCTCTACCGAGACATGTGTGGCAAGCACGACGCAACAAGTGCAGGCCGACAGTAGAGGCGCAATAGACAAAACCTGAACCGATCGCGGGCAACCGTGTCCTGTGAGAACGCACGGAAGCAGTAGACCCTTAGGCCCTCAGAGGTTTCTCTCGATCTGCTTGTCAGCTCCCGGCTGTGCACCTCCTAAAGGTGCAGCAAGGTGCAGCAAGGTGCAGCGAAGCTGCATGATCTCCGCTCTATCGGTCTCTGAGCGAGCAGCTGATATGCTTGGACCCACGCAACGACCCAACCCGAAATGTATATCGGAGCACCATGGCGTATGAATAGACCCACGGTGCAGGTGTAGGCTCGGCTTCTGCTCTGTTTTGGGTTTTGGATGTAGCCGGCCAGGATGTAGTGCGGGGGATACGGATGTTCGGGGTATCCGTTCGAGGTGATCGTCGTCTGTTCGCTCCCCTTGCAACTTTTTTATATTTATATTTTTGCTCTACAGTCTAATTATGTTGTTGTTGCAGTTGTTGTTGTGTACCTTTTAATGTCGCTCTTAAATGTCCGTGCGTTTCAACTGACGCGGACGCCTTCCGTGGTCACAACCCAACTCCCCTCACATCTGGCCACAAATTCGACAAATTGTGAGCAAATTCGAATTTATTACAATATGCCGAACTGGTCGTTATGAGCCCGTTCGTCTTCGCAAACAGTCGTCGGGGCTGGTACAGACCATGATATAGAGATGGATTCGTTGGGTCACCCTGCTAAGGGCCGCTAAGGGACAGGTCATGGGTTCGAGTCCCGACAGAGTGAGTTTCTTACTAATCAAATCCTGGTCTCCGTTGGAAGCGATGCGCTGCAAAGAAAGCGCGTTGTTAGTAAACTTGATCGACTTCATACGTCGCGAGGGAAGGGATTGCTGTACCCTTCTTGCGATAAAAATATCTCAGGCAAGAACCGCAGGAGGGGGTCCAATCCCCCCCTCCTGTGTAACCCCGGTCGGGTCGGCTAGCTGAAGTGGAGGATAGGGGCCAGAGGGGCAGACGACATAATTCAATGGTGACAGGAAAAAACAAAAAACTGTCTGGTCGCCCCGGTGGAGTTTGTAACCCCAAAGCCTTCTAGAGGTCGGATCAGGGGTTCGAATCCCCCGGCGTAAGCAAGCTTTTCTTCCTAACGTGAGTTCTTCTCTCGCTTCCGCTTCTGGCCTGGTGGATAGCGCTAGATCGTGTGTACACAGAGGGAAGAGAGTGTTGAACTCTTCTCGCATTAAAAATCGAACGCAATGTACCGCAGGAGGGGAGGGTAGAGAGGGGTTCTTCTGTGTGACCACAGGTTGGTACACGGCACTATTATTAGTACTATAGTGTGACGTGAGCGCTGATTTGACGTGACGACCAAAAAAAAAAAATGATGAAAAAATATAAATTCCCCCAAGCTGGCTGGTCGTTACGCGAGCAGGGACCAGACGTCACGGACTCGAATGGAGGCTTCACACATCTGGCCGCTACTCAAGATTTTGTGTCTTGAAACGAGTAAGTCGAGGTTGGGAGGTAGGAAGGGAGAGAGAGCATGGCGAACCTAAAAAACTTGAACCCACCGAGAGCGGGGGCTGCTGGCTGCATTTCTGCCTTTCCTATACGAAAAATAAGCCGCCGCTGACGCTTGCTGTACGGGATTGGTCCGCCTTCAACGCACGTACTCGTCAGCAGCAGCAGCTACTCACTCTCAGCAGAGAACCTCCAATTCGTAACGGCCCTCTCGGATTCCTTACGGGCCTACAAGAGGCAGCGCTAACTGCTGTTTTCATTTGCTACAGTACACTGGACCGCACGTACGCGCCGTGTCTCATTCCCTCCGCAGCAAGAGGAACTGGCTCCACTGGAACAGCTCGAGCGACGCGCTGCGTCTGCTCCGACTGATGATTAACGACCGCCCCGCAGAACAGCGCACATCAAACCTCTTAGATGCGTGAAACCACGATTATTCAAGCCCACCAGCACGCACAAGTCAACCGGCTGGCGTAGTTGCCATAACTGGTCTTTCTTGTTTCTCGGTTCGTGCATGATGATGATCCACAAAAACAACAACACCGTTCCGCGCTCGCCCACCGGGCGCCGTGTCTGGTTCCGATATACTGGTGTAGTCTAGTCTAGCTAGTCTATGAGGGTACTGAGAAACGGGTAAAGATGAATCAGAAGATCAATATCGGTCGTCACCGCCTCTACCCGCTCCAGCAGTGGGAAAGCAGTACTGAAGTAAAGCTACTACTAGTTCGTATGTAGTCTAGGTTTGTACAGGATGAGCGAGGAAAAAAAAGTTGTTGTGTACTGTTGTACAGCAGTATCCCGGTATAGTGCCGGTATGTGTCCAGGGGGTCGACCGGCACTGTACCGGCCACCGGCTCTGTTCAGAGTTGTGCCTTTTTAGTGCCACGCCGGCACTATTCAGGGTAATTGTTTTTCACAATATTAGTGCCGGCTTGGCACTAGTGAGGACTGTTCGACTTCAGGATATCCATGCAGCACTTACGTTTTGCGGGGCTGACAGGGTACCAAACGAACGGTACACGGGTCAATTGTGAGGTGGGCGACGTGGGCGGGCTTCTCACAGGTTCGTGGGGCTGCTTGCCTATCGAAAACACGGCTTTGTTCACATTCACCTTAAATTGACCAGATACATTTATTGCACCATGGTTCTCTTCCCACCTCAGCGCACACCCTGTAGGGTAGTAAAGGTCTCCGCTGCCTTTAAATAGCTAGTAGACCGTGCTGCTCGATCAAAAGGCACCTCGCTATCAAATGATGTATTGTTGTGGCAAGAAGATCGGACAACACAATCCAGGCAAACTCACAGGCACCTCTCCACAGCGAAAGAAAAACGCTCGTACACGCACCCAATGTACACTTGGAGGTACAACATGGATGTAGTGCTCCTTAAATGAGCACAACAAACGCAGATGCAACCGAAAGTGGTGAAAAGACAAAAATCGCTCCCCTCCTGTTCCTTCGATAAAAAGCTACAGAGAAGACCAAGCTTTCAGAAGCAAGAAAGAGACTGGCCAGCCAAAAGGCGTCAGTCTCAATGCGGTTGAAAACAGAAAATACATGTTTCTCAAGGCCCTGATCTGGGACCCCGTGAGAGGGTGTCATTAAGGAGGCTGAGCTATACTCCAGGTAAAAAGTAGAAACGGTAGCAATAGAGGAGAACTGCACGTGTCTGCCAAGGTTTCTACGAAAATATTTGAACACGCGTTCGTTTTCGGAGTGTTTTCATCCTTATGCGAAGGTGTACCGATTCAGGTAAAAGTCAATCGACGGATACCCTGCGAATCTGGTCCTCTTCAACACTTCTCCTTGCATTTACCACCACTGCTCTGATCGCTAATACTTCGACTATGATTCGGGCGTCATCTCTAGACTGTGCCCCCCTGCGGCGTTTGTTGTGAGGAAGGTCATCTGGCTCGAAACTCTTGTTCCCCTCAATGCCATATTCTCCTCCTCCATCATCACTGCTAACCCTCGATATTCTTTCCACATCCATCCTTCGTCACTACCACCATCTTCCTTTTCGCCCGCCTCACTACTGAAANTGGTCCTCTTCAACACTTCTCCTTGCATTTACCACCACTGCTCTGATCGCTAATACTTCGACTATGATTCGGGCGTCATCTCTAGACTGTGCCCCCCTGCGGCGTTTGTTGTGAGGAAGGTCATCTGGCTCGAAACTCTTGTTCCCCTCAATGCCATATTCTCCTCCTCCATCATCACTGCTAACCCTCGATATTCTTTCCACATCCATCCTTCGTCACTACCACCATCTTCCTTTTCGCCCGCCTCACTACTGAAATCGCAACCTTTTGGCTGAAGTTGCTGTGGTGGAGTTTGGTCGATAGGTAAACCATGACATTTATCATTTAAAGACGTCACGCGTACTGACAGAAACCGAGCTACGCTTGTAGCTTGAAGGTAAACCGTCTCCGAATCCTGTTGGTGCGGTAAGCATGAGGCAAAAAAAGGCTGTGTGTGGGGTGTGAACTGGCACGATTGAGGGGTTCGATAGTGCCTGAACCGGCACTATGGCGGGCAGCCCTCAACAGTGCCGGTTTGGCACTGTTGAGGCCTGTGTCTATGTCAAGAAAAATTACCGGACTTTGGCACTATTCAAGCGGCACCATACCGGAACACCTACTGTATATTATTTTGTTCGTTGTTCGCCAGAGGGTGTTGTCCAAGGTATTTTCCGGACGACTTGACAACATACGTCGCAATCGTACAGCAATGGGTAATCCCGAGGTACTCCTGTAGGGTTACCCTCTTATGTCGAGACCGAACTCTATCTAGGACCCCTATACTGCTGTATTTCATGGGTCCTGTCACCACACCGAAAGGTGAAGCTGAAGGGGTGGCAGACAACCGATTTCGATGTGGTCTGACTTTGGAACAAAAAAGCCAGACAATGCCAGACGAGACCCACAAGACCAGTTGGAAAGCATGTAGGCAAAAACAGAAATTGTTGATTCTGGCGCATCTGTAGCTCCGTACGGCTCCCTTGAAATCAAGATAAGAATTCACCCAAGTCAAACTCAAGTGAAAATACTTGAAACCGCAAGCGGTCAAACGAGGTCGGTTTCGGGCTGCTGTACAATACTGCAGAGTTTTTTATGCATTCTGACTGGATCACTCGAGCACACACACGCGCGGGCGGGAGATACCGCTGTCGTGAGATCGTGGCAGGTTGTGACCTTGCTAGTTTGGGCAGCTGCAAAACGAGACTGAATCCTAATGCCCCGGTTTGGACATCGGGGCCACGCAGCAGCAGAGAGCGCGGTGAGGGTGGCGAAGTCACAGCAAACCGAAGGCCGTGGGGGTATGCACCAGAGCGGATAAGAGAAGAGCACTGGCCAAAATCGGGTACACCCGGTCCAACCACGGCCAAAATCGGGTAACCCTACAAGACGCACCTGGGAACGACCGCATGGCACCATCTGCTTGGCCGACGCCCATCCCTAACCGACCGTGACCGTCCTTCCACCGGGTGCACCCAATCTTGGCTACTCACCCCCCAGAAAGGGTACCCGATGTGTCTTTCCACTTCCCGAAAATGGCTGGGCTGTTTGGCCAATACCCACGCACACCGCTGGCCGCTAGTTTGTCGCCGATGAGAAAGCGGCGGAGGCAAAGACATCGTCGTTTTTAAATGATGAGTCTCGTGCGTGCCGCATCTCGTGAGTGAAGTATTTATCCAGCTTTTCTCGACCATTTGCGCCGGCAGCCTGCCGTTTTCCCCAAGCGAGAGTTCCAGCGCCGGCGGTGGGTCTGTTTCTACCCGCCGCCGGAACGTCCGAATTTGAGGGCAGGACGTACGCGTGCTTCTGTATGGGTTTTGGCGGAACAACTCAGCCATTTTCGGGTAGGGGAAAGAAAACTGGGTACCCCTCTGGGGGGTGAGTAGCCAAGTTCGGGTACACCCTGTGGAAAGACCGTCAAGGTCGGGTAGGGGCGGGCGTCGGCCAATCAGATGGTGTTATGCGGGCGCTCCCAGCAGCATCTTGTAGGGGTACCCGATTATGGCCGTGGTTGGACCGGGTGTAGCCGATTTTGGCCACTGCTCATGAAAGAAGTCCAGAGCTGGAGGGCCACACCGCTCCGGGACAAAACGACAAGTCTCTGATACAAAAGGCAAGCACCGGGAAAGTATGACGTAAGCACGAGTCCGCAAGGCAATACTTCTCAAAGAGATAGAAGAAGACGGGGGAAAAGCAGGGGACGGGCGAAGCGTAAGCTGGCCAAAGGAGCAGCACGCCCCCCGTAAGAGACAGCAGGTTCGACTTCTTAGGGCAGCAACATGGAATGTGTGGACTTTGGCTGTAAACGGTGTGAATGGGTACGGGCGAGCCTACAGTGTCTTGCACGAGGCAGCGGAGCAAGACGTATCGGTGATAGGACTGCAGGAGACACGGAGGCCAGGTCAATTCGCAGGGGCGCGTTCTATTCTGCTGTGACATGGAGAAGGGTGGATCCCATGGGGTGGGGATAACCATTGAAGAGTATGGCAAGAGTTCACTAAGAAGTATATCGATGAACGCCTTATGGCCATGAGGTTTGAGGTGACGGGTCACTGCGGATAGGTCAACTTCGTTGCTGCTGACGCCCCATCCGCGCTCTTCGTGGTGTCCTTTACTGATGGTAGCATGTTTAATGATCTCAACGGTGTTACGGTTGCTTTCTATAAGTATGAAAATAGAGCCAGCGTCAGGGGTTGTCTACCACCCCATATGTTCGTCGTATATGCGAAATGGGTCCATCAGTGTGTTTATGTGGGCGAACCACCCATCGAGATTCATACCAAGTATCCACAACGGGTGGCGTCACCAACCCGGTGGGAGGCGAGGTATGAATGTATCGTTACTCTAAACAATCGTGCTGCTGTGAACTTGACCACGGGTATTCACGGAACAGTTTTTCTGGACGGAGAGGGGCGGAGCGGAGCAAAACGCTCCATGAGATTTCCAAAAATATATATTAAAAACACAAGTCGATCCGCCCTGTGACATGTGCAAAACAACTCGATCCGCTCCGATAGAACTATGTCCTCGGTACCTGAGGTGTCTCAAACATCCGTACAAACGTTTTTTTTGCGGAGAAAGAAGTTTGAGCGACTCCGTCACGTAATCCACCGTTGAAGCCGCGAAATCTACAATTAACGGCAATACCGCCTCGTGTTTTCCACGGAGTCGCGGCTTTCGCACGGCGCGAGTCTTACATGTGAACCTCGTGCGAACCAAGTATGTGGCCTTTGCATTGGCAGTACCATAATAGTGCCATTCAGAGAGAGTTTTTGTTTATGACTGGGGTTCGTGTACAAGCTCATTTGGCAGGCAATGACTCCTGATGGCCTTATCGAGATAGTTGTGTTCTTCATGTCGGAGCCCGATCTAAGTCCGGAGGCCAAACAGTTGGACCATACGTCATATGAATTGGGGAAACTGCCTGTGGCTCAGTCTTTTGGGCAGGCTAGTGCTGAATTTGTCCGAGCTGCTCGTGCGGGAGAGCAAGTGGTTAACGAATTCGAATCTCACTGAGTGTAGCGGCGTCTGTAGCTAGGCTTTTGTGCTCTCTTGTAGTGAGTGCCAGATGAATAATAGGTAAATGGAAACACCTGGAGTAGCTGACTCTAGTAGGTCCAACAGGAAAGGAGGCACAGCAATTTAGTCGTGCTGTTTTGTGCGTGTTTCAGGAACGAATAGGCCGAGGAAGCATCGATGTGGGCAATTGTCCCTTGATTTGATCTAGGCTGACTGACAGGTCATACAGCTCTTTCGTTCGATTGGGCCGTTGTGGCCGCGAGAACACGTACGTTGTAGCCGACGACCTCCATGCACAGCACGCCGCGCGGCAAAATATATTTTTGATTCTCGATCCCAACGTTTTTCACGACGTTGCAGGTACCCCGTTAATTTGTCAGATGTCCGAATGATTCGACCTTTTGTCTGACGGTGCCCCCAAATCAAGGACAAGGGTTTGCACGTCATGCTACAGAGGAAACTAACCCGCTCCGTAACTAAACGTGCTAAACGCACCGCTCCGCTCCATGGCGAAACGACAACAACCGTCCCGGCCCACTCCGCGAGCACCCCTGCCTTCAATTATGCACACCAGGTAACGCGACCCAGCGACTCGGACCATGAGTGCTAAAAGTAGCATGAGAGCCAGAAGCTTGCATGCAGTGACAAATGCTGGGATGCGACGGTGCTGCCTGGAATGTGCGCGAAAGAAAAAGAAGTGCGATGGCCTGACGCCTTGCAGGTGTGTGATGTATCGACATGGACGTTGGCCATGATATTGCTGCTGAAGTCGTGATGCTTCTTTTCGTCTCGGGCATTGCATGCAATCAACCCTGATCTTCTCTGAAGGTTAAACAACCGAAAAGATCGCCTGCCAATCAATAGCGCAGATACACGTGACTCGTGCCCAAATCGTGCCCAAAACATCGGTGACCTTCATCGAGAGCTCGAGTCAATAACATTGATTTGGGAACCCGAGTTGCTTTTTTCCCGCCACCATCACACGTTGATGCGCTTCGCGTCGTGCAACTGACACACTTCTTCCACCAAATAATGCAAGGTATCCCACCTACCTGAATCCCACCGGACGTACCGGTGTAGGCAATCGACGGCCCGGACCTACAAATCGTTTACCAGTCAGTGGAAGTACGACTGTGACCCCCCTCACGTGCGCGTTGTTTAGCCGTTGCCAAGAAACTGGGTTTCGATGCATCTACATCAAGCGGAAGTGGCACCAGTGTCAGCGTGGGCTCCAGCAACAGCACCATCCACGTCGTCCTGCTGCCATGCAGTCGACAGACTCATCATCCAGCGAATTCCTAGCCCGCGGCATGCTACCTTTGAAGAGGTCAGTTATCATCAACTTCAACAGAAAGAGTCATCTTCAGCTTGTATCACACAGACAGCTGTGTCTGCAACATCGTATCCGAGCTTCATAGTAGCAATGTTCGCAGAAAGCGGGCGCAGGAAAGAGAAGAGCGACACCGTGTTGAAATCGATTTCTGCCCGTCGAAGTTGGCGTATTCTGTACGTGTTTGCTCGTGTGAGCTTCGCCGTGGACCAGCACGTCCAAACACGTTTATGATGTGGGGTTCATCGAACCCGCAGCTACAGCTGAAGGAGGACAAAGGGTGTTCTCGACGTCGAAGAGGTCTACACGCCTTGCGTGTCATATCGGGCGAGAGGTTTTGGCATGATCTTGCCGCGTCTACGGACACGTTCTGCTACACCAGGTTCAGATTGAGGGCATCTCCGGCGACTGGTCTTGTGGGCATGCGGGAGAATGCATTCCTTGGCGAATTCTTCGGCTGCGTTGGGTTCCTGCCCCTCACCACCCCAAGGTGCAAATTTAACTTTAATGGCATACACTGAAGCGCACACAGCCGCAGGGGGTACCCGTATTGTCCCTCATGTTGCTATCGACTTTTCCAGGAGGGGCTGCGACTCGTCCGAGCGATGATAACTCGTAAACGCTCAATCGTACAATAAAAGATTCTTTTGCGATTCGCTGTTGCCGCCAGTCACATTCGTGGAGTGATGGTGAAGATGATGACGCAATCCACTGTCCAACAACAGCTGGGCGCTCTGCACGACTCCCCCGATCAAGGCCAGTTCGGCGCCATCTTCACCGAGGATTCCATCAACACGGGAAATCAGCTCTTGACGGGTCCCTCTGCTTGCACATTTTGGTGTGCAGTCGGTGTTGGGGCTGTTGTGAAGGGAAGCCCTGTTGAATCGGTGAGAACATGCTGCATTTGTTTCGGCCTACCCTTTACGACCAGAAGCACCGTTGTTCCCCGTAGCGTTGTGGCGCTGATCCTTGCTTGGTACTACCGCAGAATGTTGCGTGCAGCTGCCGACCACCACGATTTTCGCTACTACCAATGGCACAAGTTAACACCCCGCCCGCGCACTGCAACACCTCCAAAACATGTGTCACGAAAGGTTGCGAAGTACTCCCGACTGGCGAGAGATGCACTGGACGCCTACATTGGCCCTGTGAACGCCGAGGTCGCAAAGTGAGTCACGCCGATAAATTCGTGCTTCACGGGGGCAATCTATACCGGGACCCATGCGTATTTTTGTGGTATGTATCGCGTGGCACGTGTCTGTCCGAGAGAGGTGATGGTTCTTACAATTTTGCTGTTGAGGCCATGTACATCATTGGACAAACACGTTCCAAGCAATCTATGTTCCTGGCGAGGCAATCGAACCTTCGAAGCTAACGCCACACAAGATTCCACACGCCTTGCACCGCTCTCGTAACGGTCGATTTGTCTTCAGTGAGGTCGACAATACCGCCAGATGCCTGCCACCGTTCGGATATAAATGCTCTCGTTATTTTGACAAACTCCAGCGTTTACTCAGTCTAAGAGGTGTAGAATCTCGTGAGGCATACGGTGGTCCTCCCCGTTCGACTCCTTACACCACAACCCGTTGCCTCTCCCCGCTTCAGAGCGTGGGCGATCCTGGGATACTTCCGCGGTTCCATGGGAGACATGGTGAGCTCGACTTCGGTGGGAGGTACGGCACCCCTGGTAGTCGTGCCCGCGTCTTCCACAGGAGGATCACGCCTTCTTGCCCGTCGAAAGACCCGATTGCGTAGCCACCGCATGATTCCTATTGTCGACGACGCTCATTATATGTTGGAGATGGTCTCTTCTCACTGGGCGTTATCTTGTGACCCACCCACGTGTTTGTTCTGGCGCCATGTACGTTGTGCTCCGGTGCTTCAGGCGAGTCATGAGGAGTACCTGAAGCTTTCAGGCTCCTTCTTGATTGATTCCATGCAGCAAGGGTCAACTGACATGCTGCCAGCGGTGAGTGTGACGCCATTGCATTTTGTGGCACTGTAGCAAAGCCTAGAGATCCTTTCCTGCCTTGCTTGTCAAGTTGCCCAGAGGTTGAGGTCGACGAAAGTGTGGCTGTTTACAACAGGAACATTGCTGCACGGACAGCAGTAGACTGGCAGCACGGCCGGCTTCCCAAAAAGGAGATTCAAATCGTTGCCGTCCTACGCACGCCTATGAGCAGCTTTCCCCTATGCGCTAAGTCACGACGCAAACATCGTGTTGGATGTGTGCAAAGCCATCACGGCAGAGATCATCCTGGCAGCTCGTCTGAGAAAGTACCGTAGTATTCGCAGAGTGCGTTGATGCGCTTGGTAGCCGCAGCATCGCATTGCTCAGAGGTTGTTATCCCGATCACGGTACTGCAGTAGCGTCTTGCTCCTCTTACTTCATGCCGCTCGGCCGTCCGACGTTGGCACCATGTAGCTCATCGACGAATGACGCAGCGATGAGGTCCGGTGTAGTCTGACCGATCACTCCCAGAGTGCTCCCTTGAAGTGAAGTGGGGCAGGCATGTTTTTGTACCGAATAATTCAGGTCATGCTTCACTGTTGTGGTTCAGTGTTGCTGTCGTGCGCATCTGCTGAACTGTCGCATGCATGCATGTACCTTGGCCAGGGATTCGCTGAGATCGTCAGTCAGAAGGACACTGTCCAGGTGTACTCTGGACAACTAGACGCTGCGGGTATCGAGTCGTTGGGAAACCTTCGTCACGATGCTCCGCAGGTGTGTCCTGTCCCTCGTGGATGAGGCTGATTGGCTCACGGTGTCTTCGTAAAGTTACGCACACAGTACTTGTGGCTGCAGCGATGTGGGATGCCGCTCCTCAATCCTCACAACATTCCTTGTCCGCCACGGCACAAACAGGTGTGTGAGGTTGGGCAGTCGGCAACAGCCATGAGCACGGTACTCTTAGATGAACATGTGCGGTCGCCCACACCAGCGAAGACATTAGCAACAGAACATTTAAAAAGAAAGTAAGAAGTAGTTCGTCATCCCGCATTGAGCGACAATGCCTTCGATTTTCAGGAGTTTTTCTGCACTGACCTGTAGTACGACGTTTTTTTTTCAACTTTCGGCGAACTTGAAGGGCTTCTGAGTTTGCATGATCGAAATCTTCGTGAACTAGGGTTTGGAGGGTGCTGAAGATGACGTACGGGGTAAACGGGCAGAAAAATGTTGATGTGAAGAGAACAAGAGCAGCAACACGATACCGAAGCAGCAATGGTTGCTGCCGGTACCCTTGACGTTTCGTGCGACTTCGTGGGAACCTCAAGGCGGCAGGGAGTCGAGAGTGGTAGTGTTGTACTATGTGTTGTGCACGACTACGAGATCTGCACCTTCACCCTCTTCCGCTGCTACTTGTCACCCAGATCAAGCCAGCTGCATGCGAAGGGGACTTATATCGGTATGTTGCCCAGTCACATGCGGCGTTCGAGCAAGTTGTCTTCGAGAGAGCTTGCCAGAACAGTGCGACGCGCAGACATTCGAAAGCAGGCGAGACTTGCAAAGACAACGGAGGCGGTGCTACTCCGCACGGCAACGCCCCCCAAGCGGAAGAGGTGTCTGAAACTATGGTGGCTGCCCTAAAAAATGGCCTCATGGACTTCGAACACCTACAAGAAACAGCCGATCGGTGAGCAAATTGCAACCCTGCTTGACGGGTTGCTTTCAAATGCCATGCGGCATATCCATCATCCATAATGCCATAGAACCTTCGTTTCTGCACCTCCTCTGTTGGTCGACCCCTGTTTCAGCACTTTTTGGTATCAGCGCAGGGTTCTAACACCCTTTCACGCACCCTTCGTTCCCTTTCTCCCCGTGGCCGGCCTTCACCGACATGGCGAGAAGACCAAAAATTCGCGCGGGCGTCGGCGGTCTCCTCATCAACATGTACGTAACCCTGACAACATGGCCCTGACTGCTAGAAACAGCAAGATTTTTGTGTGTTCTTTTCGTATGATGGCCCACGCTGGGTTGACCTACGAGCACTTCAGCCTGTGTTTTCTGCCATACGAAACAACTCTGGGTATTTGAGAACTTGCACTACTGTCGTGTACAGCGACGAGTCGCTACATATCTACGACGCCACGTGCCGTGTTTGACAGAACCCTGGCATTTCAAAAAGCAGTAAATGGGGATGCTGGTGGGGCGCTGGAGAGGTTTGGGCGTTGCGTCGAGGTATTCGAGCGGTACCCTGGCTTGTGCCGGTACAGGGTACTATGGTGAGCCCAATCAATCGCATTGACATCACCATAGCTGACATTGATAGTCTCGATGGCTGCGATCCTAGATCGTGGCGAGCTATGGGACAAGCTGCGCCGTGAGTTTATAGGAGGAGAGTACTTACTCCTAGTGCCAGTATTGTTGTTCAATATCATTTGTGTGGCTTCTCCTGCGGAGGAGCTCGGCAACTAATAGTGTGGGACTACCCATAAATAGTTCTGGCATTCGTGGTAGAGGCATGTCAACTGGGTGTACGGAGACCGTTTGTGGTACGACATTGGCATTTTCATCTTGTGCTCCTGACCCCCACCGTACCTCCCACCATGTAAGGTGTCACCTTGCACACGCAGTCCTCGGGTCCCTAGCAACGATTGACGACTCCAGAGCTCGGGGACTGTATTCTCGGTTGCGGGAGGTCTACAATACGTCCCGCCTGTTTTCGTCTCTGCCAGCGCCACCTATGGAGAATTGGCGCGGGATATCTGCATTCTGCGATGATTTCCTGTGCAGGTGCGTGCGGGGAATCATTCTCCGCTATGACACATGCATTGGGGGTTCTCCAACAACACCAAGGCACACTTCTGTGCGGAAAAGCCGTGCCTGTCGAATTTCTCAAGAACAAAGCTTGACGAACTGTCTAGTCTACAGGAGCAAGGCTAGACGTTGGCCTTGTTTCGGCGTGAATGATTGCCGCTTCGTCATCGCACAACCGAAAAGCCTTTGGTATTGAAGTGCTCTTTTCCTTACATGGCACGAATTTCCGAGGACTCGAACCGCTTCAAAGCGTGACTTTCTCTTTACTTCATTTTGTAAATATGAATTATCGAATGAGATGGCAAATCGCCGGGTCGGGAGGGTCGTTTTGATTCGCTCTTGTCGGGAAAGCCCATCCGAATTTCAATAGAAATCGGTAGCCGAAACTTTAGCCAGGCTCTGGTACGAGTTTGTTGTGTGTTTTGGCGACCACGAGTTTCGACGCATGTTTGTCCTTCTGATTTACCGCCGAAGAACAGTTCTGTGGACGTACCATATGCCCTTACTCGTTGGCTACTATTTCGGAAAAGCACACACACATACCTACGTGGTGCTTACGTGGGCACGGAAGCCACGGGAAGATATCCAACGAAGGAAATACCGCATACTTGATAAGTGAACGAACTTATTGTGAACCTCGTGTAAGATGTGAAATCTCAAGAGATGTGTTACATACCATATTGTTGTTGGAACAACGTTTGAAGTACTTCGTTTGAAGAAGTCAACCCCCGTCCTTTCAACCATCCCACAGTGAGGAACAAACGGAAACGATATATGAATACGGGAAGAGATACCTAAATTTCCCCATGAGACCAGGAAAGAGTAAACACGCAGAGCAGGGCAAGGGACCCCGTCCAAAAAAGCGAACGGAACGCAGTCCATCGGTCCACTCGAGAGCTGGACCACTACGACTGTAGCAGCGTCTCCTTCCGTGTGGTTGTGCTTTCGCTCAAAAGCGGCGAATATTGGCTCAAGCGTTAGCCGACGACGTTGTTGTTGTGGCACTCCGTGTCCAAACCAACCCGTTCCACTACTGTTGACAAAGGATTCAACCCTCGCCCGTGCTGCCTCCCGCTGGTGCGTCAATGCATTCTTTGCAGGATATTCGACGGTGTTACCACGAGTCAAGCAGTGCGTGTTTTCTCCACCCCGCCCCTCTGCGCTAGCAACTGGGCCGGTTCACAAGGGACTCAATGCACGGAAGAGAATCTGCAGGCTGTTGATTGCGAACACCGCAGCAGCATCGTGTCGGCCAGTGTCACTCCCGACGATGGTATCGGTTCGATCATGGTTGCCTCTTGCAGCAACGCCGAGAAACCAATGGCATGTACCTGCTCGTGGGAATCGCAACAAGGTTTTGCGCCACAAATGAGCCCACCTGTCGAACCGAGGTTGTCTCCTTCGGCTCTCCACTTCGAATCGGTCAAGGGAGACACAAGTGATGACACTGACGTGTTCAGCGGTGTGGTCGAGGGATGTGGTGGTGGTGGTGGTGTC
The DNA here is from genome assembly GCA_902602495.3 of Ectocarpus sp. CCAP 1310/34. NCBI lineage: Eukaryota > Phaeophyceae > Ectocarpales > Ectocarpaceae > Ectocarpus > Ectocarpus sp. CCAP 1310/34. The sequence goes on from CACKRE030003015.1 coordinate 138,786, forward strand.
ATTGCTGGCTCGGGGCCCCAAGTGCCCGATATGCCCGTGACATCGCCTGGGTTGAGCGAGGTCGACGGGACCGCGCAAGGAGATGATGCTCTTACCGCGGCAGACTGGCTGGATATTGCTCAAGCCATGATGCATGCAGGTGACGACAAGAGTCCATCGCTTCGGTGTTGACGATCATCTTTTCTTGTACCAAGTTCTGATGCGGTCTCGCATGCATAGCTCTTGGATGTTTATACGAATCGCCAGTGAGCCGCTGTTTTGCCCGTTGGTATAACAACACAGCAGTAGTCGAGCTACGACGGCTTTGTTCCAGTTTATCGGCAGACTCAGTGACGCTCACGCAGCCACGGTAAGGGTGTGCAATAAGGCACGATTTCACCGCTCGTCTCTACTCAGGCTTTACATGCATGCATTTTATCTTAGGGTGCCCTCTCGTTTTTCTGTTTGTCGGTTGTCTCCATGTTTTTTCTCGTTTTTGGCCGGGTTAGATAATCTTTCGGTTCGTTTTTTCCTTCTTGTCCTACAGTACGGGCTAGCAGACAAGTTAGGTCGCAGTCGGATCAAGGCTCAGTTTCTTGTCTTTCGCCACTGCCGACCACAGGTCATTACATGGTGTAGCGTAAGATCACCGCTGAGCTGTGTTTATGAGGCCTGTTTTCGTAGTTTTCGTGAAATGTTTGCCCGTTGTATCTCAACGAAGTACTGGCATTACTTGAGTGCGGGCCCGTACCGGATGCTACGACAGTACCGTCCTTGAAGAATTGTTTTCTGGAAGAATAATTTGTTCTTGTTCTAGAAAGGTGCACCCGTCTTTGGGTAGATAGTTGACTTGTGATCACGGAAGGCGTCCGCGTGCGTCAGTTGGACCAGTGCGGGTATCAGAAAGTACGTGACGGAGGCCGGAAAGAACTACTACAGACTTGAAGAATAAATGTGGGTAACATCATGGGCGGTTCCCGATAGCTGTGCCCCCTCACACCTGAAAAGCTTGGGTAATGAATGCAATTGAGAGATGTTTCCACCAGGAGATTCCCCGGCACGTTAGGGGTGCGTGAGGATGCTTTGTAGGGCATAGCTTACTGTGACAGCATTGAGAGCATGCTGTTCCTGCCGCGTCTGATTTCCGATCATGACCCAGTCACGAGCCATGACTTGATCACGAAATTGGGTCATTACCTCAGTCATTGTCGAGGTCATGCCACTTTCATGACCGCAACTTAGTAATGTCTCGGTCTCGACTGGGTCATGAATGGTTTGGTCATGACTGGTTTATGACCGGGCCATGACTCGGTGATGACTCGGCCGTGACCAGTTTATTGTTTTGGTATGACCAGGCTATGACCAGGACATGGCCAGATCATGACCGAGTCATGATCCATATAGACGGCATTGCGACCTTGACATTACCACGTCAGGGGCTGGGTCGGGATTGGTCAATATCTGTAACCTGAGGAACTCTGTCATGCCCCCCATGAATGTTCCATGACGTGATCGTTACAGCGGCGTGACCAGATCAACACCGAGATACCACCACCGGGTCATATGTCCGTCTTGATTGCCGCAAGGTTATGACTCTGTAATTGCATGGAATAGTTAGTTACGTCTTACGGAGTCAGCCCGGTCATGGCCTGGAAATAACTTGTTGATGGTGTGGTCGTCTCAACAGGTGATCGGCCACGACTTGAACGGACTCGGGAAAGGCGAGATGATTATTTCGCCATGGTCAGAAACCTGTATCACGAAAGGGCAAGTATGTATCACGACGTCTCAACATGTCGCTGTTCATGAGGTGAACCTGTCTTGCCCATAACTAGGTTGTGGTGATGAGGTTGATGCTGGTCGTGACGGTTGTGGCGGTGGTTTTGTTGTTTTGTGCGGTTTCCAACAAATCGTTCAGATCCCTGCTCAGTTCCGCACTTTCTGACATTCATACTGGTGCAACTTACGCGGGTGCCTTCCTCAAACGGTCAGGTTTTGCAGATGACATGTCGGAAAAGCGATAGGCAAAGGAGAGAGCCCGCCGCCCACCTGAGAATGTAGCCAGCTAATCCTTCCGTGCCGCCAAGCACAACTATCTGTTTCAGAAAATTATGGGTGCGCACGTCACTCGTTGCATCATATCACCAACTTCCAAATCCTAAGCCCCCGCCGGCTTCCCGCCGCGCACTGCTGTTTCTCGCGTTGTCTCGGTCACCCTTTTCCTTCTATACTTGCCTTATCGCATTGGCAAAGACAACGTGCGCCGTGTCGCGACTAACCCCGCATCAAAACGTTACCGTCCTCCCTAGCACAGATTACAGCAAAGAAGACGGGCGCCAACTACCCATCTAGCATGATTTGTGTACACCGCCGTCGAATGGGAACAACGATGGTCAACCGTGCTTGGAATGCGCCTGAGCTGTTCAGAATGTGGGAGAAAAATATGAGTATTGATGGTGGACGATCTTGCGGGGAAGCTCCGTCATCTGTCGGGGACGCATCATGCTTTAATTTTGAGGAGTGCCCGCCGTTGATGCAAACCTCTGGCACCTTGGCCCGTGTTGCTGGCAACCCGAGGGGGTTGTGAATTCCTTCATGCAAGAGCACGTGGTCGTGCCCTCTGAATCGATACACGTTCCGACGCTACAATAAAAGGCAATTGAAGCAGGGCCTATCGGGCAGAGAGACTTCTCAATATTGTCCGAAATTGCTGCATCAACAAACACCACAGAGATCGCTGGAAAGAGGAGGACCACGCTCTGGAAAACGACCCTACGGCGACGGGGGGGCGGTTGGTGGGCGTAACCGTGTGCGGTGTTGTCTTGGCGTCCCGCTGCTTGCCAAACAAGACGCGTAAGGTTGTTCTACTTTAGTAACCAACAGGGGAACAGACCTTAAAATCCGCAATCTGCATCATCAGGGGCTGGCACAAGCAAACCATATGCATTGGCAATATCTCCGGACTCTCATCATCAACTGTATGCAGCATGGCATGAGTAGTGTCCAGTCAGTCCACCGCGGCAATGATATCATCCTCGATCTCCTCTGGGGCCCCATGTACCTCTCTCAACGCCAGCGATGTCGGAGATACACCGGGAACCTGGGCTACCAAGTCAGAAAAATCATGACCACCCCCACCCCGCCATTGCTGAGGAAAAACACGTCAGTATCACTTGTGCCTCCCATGACCGATCCAAGGCCATTGTCATGTGTAGTAGACAAACTCGATCCTAAAGGTGGAATCTACTGCGGCGAAGGCTCTTGGTTCAACTCTCACGAGCTATTAGATGCCACTGGTTTCTCGTGGTTGCTGCAAGGGACAACCATGATCGAGCCCGCCGCGCCCTCGGGAGAGGCACCCACCGGCACGATGTTGCCACCTAGTTCCTCAACGAAACCTGCAGATTCACTTCCGGACGATGAGCCCGGCGTTAGCCGGTGCAGCTGCTTTCATAGTGCTTTTGGGCGTGGCGGAGAACACGCTGAAGGCTTTCCTCACTCGCGATGACACAATCATATTACCTGCAACGACCGGATCAGTGGGAGGCAGCACGGGTGAGGGTTTGAATATTTTTCCAACACTGGAACAGCATGGATATGACATGGAGTGCCACATCGCAATATCCTTGCCCAGCGCCCGAGTAAATACGCCGCCGTGATACGGGCGATAACGAAAACGGCCGAGAAGGATACTTCGAAAGTCGATTGTTGGTGGCTCCGGTTCCGAGTAGACCGATGGGCGCTGCATCGTCAATGTTTGTTCTGCTGCACCAACCCTTCGTCTAGGCGTGGGCGCAGCCGGAGCGGAGACCGTCGTGGGAGAAACACGCCTCCGTCTAGGCGTAGCTGTCACGAGTCGCTAGCACGCAGGGTAGAGATCTCAAGTGTGTAAGCAGTAAGTACGTAACAGCTCCCGCTCACGGCACGGTTTATGGTGCGAGGAAGGGGTTTATTGCTCCTGACAGGTGTTCCCTCATGCAACGATGCACACACACTGACCTCTTCTTGTGCAATCGAACGACTGTACCGAGTGCGATGAGTAGTGAAGATACTTGTACCAGCTGTCGTAGCCGATGTAGTGTCGGAGCAAAGGCCTCCTTGTGGATGTTATGGTCTTATTCTTTTAGTTCAAGCTCAGGATGGTAGCTTGGTTGTGAGCAGAGGAGGGCGAGTCCAGACAGCTCTTGCAGAGGCTCCGCTGAATGCGGCCAACTACCTCTGTGGGGTTGTACTTGCGGAACAATGAATGCCCCGAACCGTAACATCCCCCCTAGTATATTATCAACTCATAATATACTAACACCTCATCCGGTACTTATAACCAGAGGAATGGTAGAACTGCGAGGTTCTCCATCAACCGATATGCCTCGAAAGGGAACTATCCACCCGATACTTCACGCCGCCATCTCGTCTCTCTCTTTTCTCTGAGGGACAAACTTTCGACAAAACCCTCTCGTGAAGTCGTTGGCATGGAGAGCGATCTCCATGCCAGTGGAATAGACCGACATACCGCCACTGGCTATAAGTGTTATCACAATCATGACAGCGATTGCGACCAAGTCCTACAGGACCTACCAAGTCCACGCATGCACACTTACACACAATGGACGCACCAATCAAACATCGACTCGGTACCGCCTAACTGTGGAAACCCGAGTTCGATTCTCGGATTGGACACCATGTCACGAGTCGCTAGCACGCAGGGTAGAGGTCTCAAGTGTGTAAGCAGTAAGTACGTAACAGCTCCCGTTCACGGCACGGTT